>JAKSZP010003032.1:0-85184 GCA_022478985.1 Massospora cicadina | reverse complement strand
ATAATGATAATATCTCATTTATATTAAGTATATGCTTATACTCTAAGTGATAAACATAAAAAAGCATAAAGTAATAGATCTAACATTCATATTTCTTCAATATATAAAAAAGTTATGATAATTTATAGATATGTATAACTATGTAACAATATATTTAGATGAAGTGTTCAAGTTAATAAATATTACATATACTAAATATAGATGATATAAATTACTTAACAATAATATAAATCAGTAAAATATACTATATGATAAGCATCAGCAATATAGTATATTTTACTAAACATGTGCAAAGCCATAAGTTTAAAATGAGGTTTTTCAAAAACTTAAGTTCTTTTAACTAATATTACCAAATAAATTTGGAAATCCTTTATAATACCTGCTTTAATTGTGTACTTATAATTAGTGAAATGTCTGTAAACTAATGATATATATAAACTAATTTAATAATTATAAAATATAGATATTATTCTCTCTCTCTGCTTAGCATAACTTTCCAAGCAAATTAATTTTAGTAAATTAAAAGAAAACACTTAATAGCACATCAAAGTCTTGCTCCAATGTCATTGGATCCCCCGCCAACTGTCCCAGTGTGGGGCAGCAGCAAAACTCCCCCCTCCAATTTACATCTGACAGAAAAATGCGCTCAGACTGGCTCGCCCAGTCATTTCAAACCCTTGGGGCAATTTGTTCCTCCCAAGGATCTCAATGCCCATCTCACCTGAACCCAAGTGGTGCCCTGCTGCCCCCTGGTGCTCCCCCAGAGCAACATGCATTTCAGCCTTAGGGTCAAATATAGAAAATCTTCCCCTACAATGACCAAGCCATTATCAAAATGGCACAGGTGGTGATGACACCAGCCTGTTTCATAGACTTCCACCCCTATAAGGGGTATTTTGATCTCAGCTTCCCCTGTGAAGCTGATGCAACCACTGCAGCAACGGTGCCACTAATATTCAATAATATTCCCCTCCCAACAACTTGGACCTGGCTCCCCAATGGACACCAACTTGGTGGTCCAGTTTGCTGGCCTGCCCACCCACCTCCCCCCAAAGTGCTCCACCAGGAGCTGATGGAAGGTTTGGCAGCCTACAGCGCCAACCCCATATTGCAATTTGTGGTCCCAAATGGGGCCACACGCCTCACTGGGCCTCAGGCATATGCCACAATCAGCCCTGAATTTACAAAAATTTCTTTAGCAATTCCCCCTCATGCCACTATCCCATCTGCCCCCAACCATCCATTCTGGGTCCGCGTTGAGGGCGGACAGATGATTTGTCCATCCTGTTTCAAGTTAGAACACTCAAAATGTAAATGCTCATACTCAGAAACTTCTGCTGACGCTGAAAGTTTGCCTGATGCCCACCAATCCGCCACCCACCCCGCGCCAACTCTGACATGGGGTACAATCCTACCTTCCCCTCCTCCAATGCCTGATGCTGTAGCTGCACCTGCAGCCACCAATCAGCACCCACCTTGCCCCAATGCCACAAATAATTCATCCAACCAAACATTGGATTGGATCCCAGTTCAATCCCATGCATCCACAAATGAATTGAACAAACCTCAATTGTACGCTGATTCCCCAATCCAATTCAACCAAAATCCATGGGAATTATTTAATGAAATTGATGAATCAGGTAATGTCATTGAAGAACTGATGCTGCAACTTGAGTGGCTCTGTAACGCAGAATGGGATGCAAAATTCCCACCTCAGAAATATATCCCACAACCTAACGCCAAACCATTCTACATTGACCACCAGCTTGCAGTAGAAGCAGCTGCCACACCAGATTGCCATCCACTTTGCAAAGCTGCCACCAAATCTGTGGCTGCACTCACAGGAGGAATTTCACCTCCCGTCATCCCCATAAATCTTACTCCACAAAGTAAGATCAACATGAAAACTTTATAAAAAAACGTCACTGAAGCCATCCAGAATGTGGTAACAGTAGCACAGAATCTGAAAGCAAAATAACCCAAACCAATATTGCCACATTCATTAAATTCCCAGACGCCTGCCTCAAAGCTGAAGACACTTTGGGCAAATACATCATTGGTATAATGATGGTTAGCAACTATTTGGAAGTTCCAGTCATCAAGGATATCAAACCCCATACCACCAATGCCCCCACACCCTTACTATCTGCCTTAACATGCACCCTACTCTGGAATAAGATGGATGCAGCTGAAGATGAGCCCCCCAATCCCCCCTTCCCATCCACCATGGAGGGATAGCAGTATTTGCTGCCCACCTGGTTGGATATTTTGTTAGGTATGATTCAATTAATCCATCCATTTTAGCATTTTGTTTGAATCATTAGTTTTATTTAATTATGATTTTAGTTTTAGTTTGGTAATGTCCATCCCCTGGTCAGCTTACCTCAGTTAAATAAATATAAAATATAGATATTAAATATCTTTGTAATGCTGATATTCTGAAAGGTTGAGAAATATTAATAACATATACCAAACAATTGAAAAAGACAGAGAATGGTTAATTTTTTGTTAGTCATATTGCTTATAAGTGTAATATCTGATTTGGTATGATAAATTTGATAAATAATATATTAACAAAAATCTATAGGTATTTAAAGTTATATTGAAATCAGTCCAGCAGATTCTGAGATTACTTCAGACTAATGTAGAGCCCTCTAAGACCTATTATATAGATAGAAAGTTTATTAATTATATAGATCAATGATTTTAGATAGTTATTTTCTTATTAGATAAAAGTTTAATCAACAACTTAATCCCAATTTGGAGAAGGTGAACGTTGAGTGCAAGTCAAATTCTTATCTTGTTTAATACTTATTTAAAGCCTATTTCAATTTTTAGCTTTCCTCAGAACAAGGGTTTAAAATTGAAATAAACAAATAAGTATTACTAAAAAGAGCCTTTTATAATAATTCTGTTTCTTTTTAATCAATTAAAACCAAATAAAGCTAAGATTTTTGAGTAACTGATATGAGAGTATAAGTAACTTAAAACTGTTTGGTAGTTTTTTGAGATTACCATAAACAACCTAAGCCTTCCTGGAACTTTATGTTTAAAGATAAGTGGTTACCAATTTATTTTGCTGATGGATCCTTTCTCATTGCTTTATCTTTTCAACTACTATTTTCTTTATTGCAGCAACCTGACCATGAAACCCAATGAAAATAACTCTACATAACTTTATAATAAAAATTCAAATTTCTTATTGTTTTGAGTGGTGAATGGTGACCAATAAATATATAAATATATAATGTACTTAAATTAATAATTAATTTTATCAAATATTTGGTTTTAAATGCAAACACTTTACTCATTGAGATGAGTTATTTCGATGGGATGATATAAAATTAAAAATGTTCAGCTTGATGTTTGTGAGTAACAAGTGTAAGCATCCCTGAGCATCTACCTGCAGTCATTATTTTCATTGTGAGTCTCTTATTTGCACTTAATCCACATTTTATCATAAATAAAGAAGGGAAAAAAATCAACATTTTTTGTATATTGGCCTATGATTCAGAAAATAAAATGTGAATCTGTTTTTGTCAATAGGATTTATGCTATACTTGTCCAACGATAGTTTAAGTTCCTTATCTATAGGTAATCTGAAAATTTGCTCCTGTCTAAGTATAAATTCTTATAAGTTTGTGTGTCTACTTGCAAAAGGGTCCAACATCCAATAATAGAAGCCTAAGTGAAGAATTTCTTTAAATATTTGGATAAGATCATAATGAAGAGCCATTAAGTGCTGAAAAACATTAAGATTGGAGTGAGCTAAGAGAAAACTGAACTGTAAGTGCAAGTGCTTGAACATGCATAGTAGCAGCCACAGACTATAAGGTGATGCTCTACCTTTAGAGTTTAACACTAGAATTGAGAAGTGGGCTTTGGATTCTCTGAAGTGGTTAAAAATTTGTATGAATAGTTCTCAGCATTGTTTAATTTTATCTATTTAACACGTTGAACTTAAGTTTTCATCATAGTTTCTCCCTCAATTAAGAATATCAGGTAAAATTTTTCCACATCCATATATCTTAGCAGCACAATATTTGTTTTTTTATTTATAAATAATGAAACCTAGAATTTAAAAAATAGAAAACAAGTAAAAAATAACTCATCAACCTACAAGATATAGGATGTTGTTTAATACCAAGGTAATAGAAAAGGTGGGGCTTAGTAAAGTTTGAATAACCTTAAATTTGTTTTTGCTTTTGTCAAACAAATATACTTTAAATTTTAATATTCTAACTCAGAGTTCTTTACTTTTCCAAATTTTGATAGTTTAATCCTCCAATTCTACATTGATAAATCATGGAATTTGTTGTTCATATTAAACCTTGCTTTAACCCATTTTGTTTGACTTTTGAGTAGCATGAACCTTTGTATATAAAACTTTTATCAACTGAGTTTGCCTTAGGAACCCTTAAGAAATTGGATGCTCCTGTTTGAGTAGTTGAGCTTTAAAGGGTATTGCCTTTGTATCATGTATCTTAAAGATACATATAAGTACAAACAAAACTTCTTGATTTTTAACGCATATTTCTCTGTTCTCTCAGTGACGTTAATAGTGATAGCCTTGAGGGTTGATTAGAGATTAGAGGTGATTTAGACAAGAAGAATAGATTCTATCCATCTCTTATCTAGGATGTTCCATAGGATATAAATTTTGGTGAGAGATAAGGCCCTGAGACTAGTGCTCCTCTTAGTTCTAAAGGGGTGCAAGGTTCTATCCAAATTGATAGCATTATATGAGAACATCACAAAAATAAGAAAGCAAATCTTCATCTAAGTTTGGCTATTTATAGTTTTTGAAACTGAAAGCATTCCAATCTCTAAAGCTTTATTTGTATAAAAAGTTTTGCAACAAATGCAAAATCATACTTTTTTCTTTGATATGATAATATGATTAACATGTAGTTAAAATTGTTTTAGTAAATTTAAAAAAAGCAATCATATAACTTATGTCTCTTTTATGCCTAATTAAGTTGAGTGACATATCATCGTCTTTTCTTTCCAGGAATTCTAACACTGAATCATAGAGTGCATAAATTTTTCCAAACATACACTTTTAATATAACCAATGTACTTTCATGTTAGTACTAAATTTGAATACGTTTTATTATTTATAAAGTTTTACAAAATAGTCTCTCATATAAGGCTGTGCTTTCCAAAGTGGTTCATATGGACCCCAAGGTTAATTTTAATTTTCCACGGAGCCCTCAGCAGTTTCATATACCCTAGTGGCTCATATAAACTAATTTGAAAACCACTTATATGTGCTATTATTTTTATAAACTTAGAAAACCTAGTAAGTAATTATCATCTTATCACTATTGTGTGCAGGTTTTAAATTTTATATTTTATTTGAGGTGTGCCAACCTGAGGACAAATTACACCAATGAAGGATGAAGGAGATGAAGAAATTTGCCCTCATAGCTGAAAAATAAGAATGTTTTGGGTTAAATTCAGTCAAAAAGTGGTAATGTTGGCCATTTGTAAGTTTGCGATGCTAAATTAAAGAATTTAAATGATACTAATGATAGTATTAGCCAAAAGACACTGGCTGATTCCCAGTGGAACCCCGCAATTTAGGATTAAACACTTTTGATTTATTATCTTGCAATAACTGTGAGATTGAGCAGTCAGATTTCTCCAACCATATGGCAGATCTTGGGGCATCTATTGGGTGGTATTCCTCTAGCCACTACCATGTCCATGCAAGCACCTATGTAGGGACCACCACCTTTTATAGTATTGGTGGGGGTTACCCAAGGTGCAGAAGATTTAGCAAATGAGGATTGGCTAAAATTTATCAAGTTGTTACCCCATGGGTACATCCTAGCCAATAATGATTCCCCATCCATCGTTCAGCCTAAAGGAAGCAAGTATTCTGAGCTTTAATAGGCTACAATTCCATATTACCTAATTTGGATGGTAACAAGCTGTCCTGAATTTATCCTTAAATTCCCTTTGACCTTTAAGACAATTTAAATATGGAAGGGTGCAATAACAGGAGGATCAGTTTCTATCCTATTATCATTACTAATAAAAGTATCAAAAACCCCAGCTTTTTTAATATTAGTAGTATTTAACTAAAATTTAAATAGGTATGTGTTCATCCCATATTTGTTGGAGATTAGGTATAAATCAGCATCAGCGAGCTTTTATACCTCTTAAATCCAACAAGTGGTGCTCACTACAGGGGCAACCTGTAAACCACAATAAACTTCTTAAAAATGGAGCTTGGTGGGGAAACTTTCTCTCACAACCTCCCCGCTCAAGCTGTGTCTAGAATCACTGCTTTAGAACTACAGCTAGCTAATGCCTTGTCTTGTCTCAAAAATCTTGAGCTGCCCTCCTCTCAAGGCCTTTATGGAGCTGCTCCCACTATTCACAAACCCCTTTTTAGGGATAAGTTTACCCCAGGTGAGGGAAGTATTACTTCATTCCTCTTTATGTATAAAGTTGCTATGGAAGGGGAAACGGATCATCTTAGAATTTTCTACCTCCTTCCTTGCTTGAATTATGGCGCTCAAGAAATAATGGTTCCCCATATGGCTAACCTCAGCACCTGGTTGGAGGTAAAGCAAGCACTAACTGAGGAATTTGGCTCCTTACAAAGTTTAAACAGGCAAAAACAGGCCTTTATGTGCCTTAGCCTGCAACAGAGCGAATCAATTGCCTCTTTTGCCAAACGCTTTTACTTTAAAGCTCAACCCTTATTAATTGCAAAACTACTACCCCTAGATGATGCTATTGTGGCTATATTAGCTGGCTTGGCGTCTCATCCTCCTTGTCAATGCACCTCTCTTCTGCAAAGCGTTCATTTAAAAATGTATGAGATATCAAGGAAGCTTTTTAGAGGTGACTGATATTTATGAACTTGACCCTATGCAAGGGACTCTGAGCCAAGCAGCTATGACAGCTATTTTAGCCTCTACTATGGCTGTTTCCCTCTGGAAACCTACCCTTCTGGAGTTGCCATCACACACTGCTTCTTCCCATAATGATAATTAGATGGTAATGGCTTTTATGGGACAATGATCCCCTTCATCTTTAGCTACAAAAAGCCAGTTAATGGAAGCAGTCGTTCCTTTTCCTTGCCCGTCCTTTTCTCCAGAGCAGCCTTCCCAAGTGGGTTCAAAGCCTGCTCTTCAGCTAAACCCCTTTCTCGTGTTCCAAACACTCCTTTTAACAATGGGTTACATTCTCAGGACCAAAAGGTTAAACCGCCTGCTTTACAGAAGCACACAGCCATGGAATGACCCTAAGCTGGTGAGGGTGAAGCATCCACCTCCACGGTGTTATCCCCCTCACTCTCTCATTCAGCTAACTCAAGTCTGAAACCTGGCTCCCTGAAGCATCAAAAACCCCCTACTTTGAAGGTCGAAATCTGAACTGTGATAATTCCAACGCCTCCTCCAAAAGTTAATAAGGTAGAGGAGCAATCTCTGGACCCATCATCACATAAAGGAAGTCCTGAACCTCCCCACCTCCTATGGGCTCCCTAAACTGCATTGCTAACCCCTCTGACAACGATCTGAAGGGGGTGAGAAAGAAGTTGGTCATTATGTTTTAGGAGCTCCAAGTGAAGTGGAGATACCAGATCAGTTGAACCCAGAGGGAGTGAATTGGGCTAAGATCCCTCATCAAACATATCTTTTGCAAGTGATGAGGTCTCAAAATTATTTACACTGCCAGTGATGCTGACCAGCTCATTGCCACATATCTCTGATCTACCCAGTGCGTTCATACCCTGCAGACTATCCAAGAGAAATACCCTGAAATGGCCAAATGACTTGCCTTCACTTTTCATCTAAAAGAGGTCCTCACTCTTCCCCCCTCCTTGGGTGGTACTTTAACTGAAGTGAAGGTCGTTGTTAATGGAGTCAAGTTAAAGCTATCCTTGACACTGGGTCCCCGGTGAACGTTGTGTCAACTAATCTTATTAAGAAAATTAGGCTGGCTCCCAACCTTGACCACACTCAAGAGTTTGGAACTGCAGGCCTAGATAACACCTGCGCCATTGGGGCATACTCTTCCCTTCCCATTCGTTTTGGAAAGCTTATCTTGTCAGCTCCAGCTGTGGCTTTGGCCAATAATACCTACAATTTACTAATTGGAACCCAGTCTATGCTCAAATATGAAGGGATTATTAACTTGAAGCAGGGCTATCTCTTCTTGCTTAACTACAAGGTTCCTCTAATTTTGACCAAGGAAGAGCTTATCATAAAAGATTATGATTGCACGGTTGAGTTTCTCTCTTGCGCCTTAGCATTATGCTACACCACAGCAGGCTGTCATACAAAAATGTTGCCTCCATCAGTGGACGCCTTCTAGGGTATCCCTTTCTATGCTTCAGAAGAGTTAGTAATTAAAGCGGTGAACAAAGGGTAGTTGACACTAAGATTATCTCACAAATCCCTCATAACTTCATATTGCACCTAACTACCATTGATGGAGTTAGTCATTTGGAGCCCAGAGTTTTGCCAGGCGTAATAAACCCTGCCTATCAACCTTTTTAGGAAACCTCGCCAAGAAGGATTTGGTTGTAAAAAAGCATCAAGAGATTGGAAGGGATATGTTGAGTCCCCTTGAGGAAATAAAGTAAGTTCACTGTATTGGGTCTATGGTGTATATGGGGTTACCCGCTGACCACTCTATATGTACCCTACCTTCTGTTCAAATCTCTGATGAAAAAACCCCAACTGAGCTGAATAAAGTCCACACCTTACTAGAGTCCTATACCGACATCTCTACATCTGATACTGACTTTGGGCACATGAAGGGTTGGACTCATACCATTGACATTGGTGATGCTCAGCCTATCTGCTCCAAACCTTACCAAAAATACAAAGTTGAGGAGCAACAGATGCGGATGGAGCTCAAACAGCTGCTGGACGCTGGGTCGTTGGTGCCTTCTCAAAGCCCTTGGTCATCCCCACTTCTATTGATAAAGAAGAAAATGGAGGTCATTGGGTAGTGATGGATTACTGTAAGCTGAACAACCTCACCAAGAAGGACAGCTACCCTATCCCCCGCATTGATGATGCTTTGGACCAACTCTCTGGGTCTAAATTTTTTTACACCATGGATTTGGTTAGCGGGTATTAGAAGATGGACCTTTCTCCACAGGATCAGGAGAAGTGCGCCCTTATCTGCAGTGAGGGTTTGTTCCACCCACTCAGCTACTTCAGGGGTTGTGTAATGTGCCAGCCACTTTTCAGTGGGTGATAGATCATATCTTCTCCAGGATCTCAAGCTGAGCTGTGTGATTTTCTATCTTGATGACATCACAGTATTTTAAAGACCTTCAATGAGCACCTTACACATTTAAAGGAATTTTTATAATGCTTGCGGGACTCTAACATCAATCTGAAGCCCTCCAAGTGTACTTTTTTTTACAACAGAAATTGGATTTCCTTGGGCATGTCATCTCTCAAGATGGGATTCAGCCCCTTAAAGACAAGGTGGAAGCGATATCTAAAATGCCTGCATCCAAAACCCTTTGCGACATCCAGGTATTCTTGGGCATGATGGGGTATTACCATCAGTTCATCCCCAAATTTGCCCAATTTAGTGAGCCCCTTGTACGTCTCTTGGCGAAGAGCACCCCTTTCCATTGGGATGCTAAACAAAAGGCCGCATTTGAGACCCTGAAGGCACTATTGCAAAAAGGCCCAAACTCCATCACCCTGACTATGGCAAGCCCTTTATGTTGTTCACAGATGCCTATGATTACACTTTTGGAGCTATCTTGGCTCAGCTGGATGAAATTGGTGTTAATCATTTAATATCTTACTTAAGCAAGATGCTCTCAAAAGCTGAGCGCAACTTCAGCGTTACTGAAAAGGAGTGCCTTGATGTTCTACTTGCGGTCAAATACTATTGCCCTTTTCTTTATGGGACATCATTCAAAGTAATAACTGACTGCGCCTCATTAAAGTGGTTGCAGAAAGTGAAAGATCCCACTGGGCGGTTGGCTTGCTGGGCTCTTAAGCCCAAGCATTATGATATGACCATTGAGCATTGAGCTGGAACATGCCATATGAATGTTGATGGGCTAACGAGGCTGCCTGTCCTTCACCTTGACAATAGCGAAGCTGAGAGGTTTCATGACATCCTAAAGACTCCTGTTGCATGAGCTGATGAATATGAACCAGTACAGAAGATGCTTGCTCAGCATTCCCACAATGCGAAGGTAGAGAATGGGAAATTATATAATAAAATAGGGGTAAACTGGTTGCCCTATCTTTGGTCATATGAGCGAGTGCCAGTCACTTTAGAGTCCCATTCTATGTTAGGACATAGTGGGGTACATAAAACATATGAGTGGATTAAATAACGTTATTACTGGGAGGGCATCATGGAGACCATAAATAAGGTCCTGGATGCCTGTCTGACCTGCAAAAAACAATTCAGCTGCAAAACCTGTTATCAATACCAACCCACTACGCCTCAGCAACCTTTCCACACCATAAGTTTAGACGTGGTTGGACCCTTACCCCAGACAACTGGGGGAAATTGATATATCTTAATTGGAATTGATCATTTTACCAAGTGGGTTGAAGCCGTGACTCTCCCTGCTCAAACATCCAAGGCTACGGCCACTTTTCTCCTTCAGAATATTTTTGCTCAACATGGTTGCCCCCAGGTTCTTCTCTGTGATAATGGAAAAAATTTACCTCCAGAGTGGTGCATTCTCACCACTACCATGGGTATGCAACAGCTTTTTTCAGCCCCCTATAACCCCTCAACCAATGATATCATGGAGAGAGCAAATGGTCCCTGGTTTCTATATTACAAAAAAAGGCCACTTCAGACCCCCTTCACTGGGATCAGTACTTACCTAGTGCTCTTATGACCTACTGTATTAATTACTATAGAATCCTTAAGATGTCCCCTTTCTGGGTGTTTTATGGATGAGAACCTGGAGTGCCTTTTACTAGCCAAAGACATTTTTAATAATCAGACTGACACTGAGCAAGCCTTGAAAAAATTGGCTCAGCTTATCATTCATTTACAATCAGAGGCAATGACTAATTTGGCCAAAACTGTCATAAAAGAGGGTCAAGCCACTAATGAACTCCAGCCCCTCTTCCTTCATTCCAAGTATCCAACTTGGTATTATATTACCACAAATGAATCACTCCAAGAAGTGAAAAACTTGGTTCTATATGGAAAGGGCCATTTTCAGTCTGTTACAAGCGAGGGGATGAGTATTCTATCAAATCCCTCGCTTATGGGCTCACCATTAACTGAGTTCATGGACACTTCCTTCATCCATATTCTCTCCCCAACATCTTGAGGAGAGTAATGTCAGACATTTTCCCTCACAGCTGAAATATAAGAATGTTTTGGGTTGAATTCAGACAAAAAGGGGAAATGTCAGTTATTTGCAAGTTTGCAATGCTAAATTAGAGGAATTAATTAATACTAATGATAATATCAGCCAAAAGACCCTGGCTGATTCTCAGTGGAGCCCGAAAATTCAGGGTAACATGATTTCAGATTCTTCTTAGGAAATAAGTGTGAGATTAAGCAGTCATATTTCTCTGACTGCGTGGCAGACCCTGGGGCATCTATAAGGTGGTACTCTTCAGCCATTACCATGTCCATACAAGCACCTATTTAGGGACCACCACCTTTTATAGGCTTGGTGGGGGTCCCTCAAGGTGCAAAAGATTTAGCAAATGAGGATTGGCTGAAAAATAAAGTCATTACCCCATGGGTATGTCCTAGCCAATAATAATTCCCCATCCATTGTTCAGCCTAAAGGAAGCAAGTATTCTGAGCTTTAATAGGCTACAATTCCATATTACCTAATTTGGATGGTAACATGCTGTCCCAAATTTATCATTGAATTCCCTTAGACCCTCAAGACAATTTAAATATGGAATGGTCCAATATCAGGAGGGTTGGTTTCTATCCTAATAGATTACTTTTAAATTTATTGCGGGGAAGGCTGACCATGGGACGGACACTTCCGAATATGACTCAGACGAGACAAAACTTAGTACCAGGTGAGGCACCCCAGAGAAGCGATGCTATCTCTTGTTGCCAGCGGGAACGCCACTTATGGGAAGGGGAGGGAACGTGTGTAGGGGCGTAGCCACTATTGAGCACGTGTGGAGGAAGGGGTCTGATTTGATGAACCAGACTGGGAACCAGGAGGAGACCAGCTGCTGGCGACGTGGTGGGAGATATCCAAACATCCACGCTTGAAAATGATCCACCAAATGAGACCGGAATCTGTGGACAGCTTCAGGGAGGGTGGGGATGGATCCAGCGATGGCATCCAAGACAATCGTGTGGATAGTCCACATGGCGATTGCAACCACCAGAGCACGAAGGGAGGGTGGGAGGAGGGAGGCCATTGATGAAGCAAACATATCTCTTGACAGACTGAAGGGATGTGTTTGATCCTGGCCTAGCAGACGTTGGACTTCGCGCCATATTACTTTAGAGGTGGGGCACTTCTCCAGGCGGTGAAACAGCGTTCCATACTGGCCACACACAACACAGGATGAGTGTAAAGCATTAGAGCGCTCAGCTGTACGATACACCCGCCTCAGGCAGCGCCACACATGGGAGCGGACTTGAGGCTGCAACAGAGGATGGTGTGCGTATTTCCAGATAGTCTTTTGGGTCTCAAAAGAATAAGGGATGTCCATCATGTCCAGGTAGTCCACCCTGGATAGGACTTGGGGTCGAATGGGGATCACGCCATCATGGATGGGTAGCCCCTGTACCTCTTGTATGAACTGAGGAGAGGGGCGGCCTCTTCAGGTTGTATGTCCACTAATACGAATTCTCCACTCTGCACTTCGCATGGAGAGTAGGATTCGTTTGTAGTGGGTTTTGGTCCCGTGAGGACCTGTGGCTGATGTGTGTGATGCGAGGTATTTCATCAGGGAGTGGGGGTTTGATGGATTGTTGAGGCCCAAGGCTAGGGAGAAGTTGGAGCGGGCCGCGCGGGACCAGTGTTGGGATGGGAGTGTAGGAGCAGTGACGGTCGCAATCCAGGTGCCTAGGATCTTGGCGGCATGGGATTTGAAGTCAAGTAGGCCCATGCCACCATGATGATGAGGGCCAAACATGACCTCTAGCCTTACTGGTGGAGGGCGGCCTGACCAAAGCCAACCTTGTAGCAAAGCATACAGGGACTTGAAGAAGCTTGGGGAGAAGGGGATGGCGTGGGCTCCAAACCAGACTTTGGATAGGAGCATAGAGTTGGCAAGAACAACCCTGCCAGTGAGGGTAGTAGGGTGGGCTCTGAGAGAGGCGATTCGCTTCGTCACGTTGTCCAGTATATGGCACTCCATTACTGCTGACGCATATCCTCCTGCCTCCAATCACACGCCCAGATGGCGTACCGGTCCTATGGTAGGTCGCGGCACAAAGGGGAGCACCAGTGGAGCGGTGTGTTTTGAGTTAGTAAGGCGTGGACTTGGGCGAGCAGCTGGGCTGGGTTGGGAACTACTTGCTGGGGCCCAGCAGTTCTGAAACTGACCAAGGAGGATGAGTTCGGTTTTGGAGGCGTTCAGTGCCGCGTTGCTTACCTGGGAATATTCCTGGATGAGGGCTTCAAGCGCGCGTGCATCTTTGTTATTAGACACCCCCACCACGCAATCATCTGCAAATGCCATCATCTTGACTGGGGTTTGGCCTGGCACATGGACCCCAGTGAGTTGGGCATTCACATTTCGCAGTAGTGGGTCAAGGCTGAAGTTGTATAAGAGTGGGCTCAGGGGGTCCCCTTGTCGCAGGCCCCTTTGAGGATGGACTACTTCCATTAGGAAACTTGGGCCGCGCACAGCCATTGTTGCAGATTCCGTGAGCAGCATCACCCAGTTAATGAAGTGGGGAGGTAGGCAGAATTGTTGGAGGCAGGCCCTAAGGTATTCCCAGTTTACTCTATCATAGAACTTTTGTTAGTCCAAGAATACAAGTGCCCCAGAGGCTGTGGACTGACACACATTAGCCACAGAGTGCACGTTATCCCAAATTGACCTTCTGGGGATGAAACCGAATTGTTCTGGGGAGATGGTGGCAGATGCTACAGTCCCTAAACGGTTAGCCATGATTTTTGTTAAAATTTTGGTGTCTGTGTTTGTTAGAGAAATGGGGCGCCAGTTGGCTAAGTCTAGCCTATCCCCTTTCTTGAAGAGTGTGACAGTAAAGGCCTCATGTCCTCCTGGTAGGAGGCGCGTTTCCAACAGGCTTTGGTTGAGTGAGGCTAGCAGCAATGGGGATATGTATTTAAAATATTTTTGTAGAACTCATATGGAATGCCATCTGGGCCTGGGCATTTTCGGTTTGGCGCACCATGAATGGTAGTCCATAATTCATTCAGAGTAATTAAATTCATTATTTCCGGGTATCAGAAAAATGGTGCAGATATGAGCTCTGTCAAGAAATTCTGCCATTTCTGCCAGCTGAATTGGTTCAGCTTGGTATAACTTGGAGTAATATCTTTGCATTTCGATTGCCACTTTGGCCAGTGTGTCCACAATAGAATTATCCAATCTTTGCACCTGTGTGCAGGCCACGCTCTGATGTGGTGCAAAATTTTTTTGAAGAAGTATGCGGTGCACTTGTCACCTTTAGTGATGCGTGTGGCCCTGTATTGGACACAAACCCAATGTTTGTGTTGCCTTTCAAGTGCGTTATGGTGGGCTGCTGCCTCCGCCCACTTCTGGCCCCATGCAGGGCTATATCCTGAGGCTGGAATGTTGGACTCCAAGTGGGCCAATTCTGCCAGCGCATGCGATATAACCGCCGATGTGGCTTGTGAGCATCTGTATGAGAGATGGCGATAGTGGCGGATGGTGTCTTTTTTGAAAGTTGCCCATATGGAAATGGGGTCCGCGCAAAATGGTGCAACAAACAATTTTGCCAAAGTTGCCTCTTCCACCCACATGGAAAATCCTGGTGACGCAAGCTCTGGGGGGCGGATTTTGCACCAATGTGGGGCCTTTGCAACTGTGATGGGTAAGTGGTATGTTATTAAGACCAGTCGGTGGTCGGAGAATTCTATTTTCATTGTTTTGAAGTGGGAGATGTGGGGTTAGGATTTCGCCGGTGCATGAATAAGGTCAATGTGGGTCATGGACCTTAATTGGCCGTTGTGGACGTGGGGACGCGTCATGTTTTTGAGCAGTGGGGCATGTCACGGCAGCGCATCCATTAACCCAAGGGTGGCTTTTAGTATGCGTAGTTCTATGTGACCCTGTGGGGCGTGGGGTGAGGGTGGCCACCGGTCTGTTGGTGAGGTTAGCCAACAGTTTATGTTGACAATTAGGAAGGAATTGGGGGGTAGCAGGAGGGATTTGACTGATGAGAAAAATTCCTGATGCTCTTGTGCACCGTTTGGGGCATAAATGTTGATGATTGTGTGTGCAACATCAGCCCATGAGAAGGTGACAACGAGCACTCAGTCTTTTAGGAATGTTTCTGAAGATGTAAATTTGAAAAAATTGTTTTTCTGAATTAGCACCCCACAGTGCTTTGACCAAAAGGATAGGGATGGTAGGAGCATTGTTTTCCAAGCATCCTCAGAACCTCGTGGACAGTGGGTTTCCTGGATGGCCAGGATATCCACGGGTAAATTATTTTGTAAAAAACTCAGTTTCCTAGCCTGGGATGGGGAGGCCTTGAGTCCGGCGATATTCAGCGTCCCTAGAGTGAAGGTTTCCCCCATCTCACCTTAGGTGCGAGGGGTGGGCCCCTGGCCCACCAGCCTCTTCCAGGTCCCCACAGGCTTTCACAGCAGCGCAGGTATTAGCAGCAACGCTATCGGGGTTTTTGTTAATTTTTGTGGAAAGAGTCGTGTTGGCTTTGGCCTTCACTTTTTGTTTTCCCGACGTCGGACAAATTTTTTGTGGTGCGGATAAGTTCGGTGCACCGTCGAGTGGGGCAAAAAAATTTTTTTTCGGTTGGGATAGGTCCCAAGTCAGTTTCAACCGGGGCTTGGGTGCAGCAATTGGGTGAGATCGAATCTCCCATCGGATCCTCAGATTGAGTGGCCCATTTGGCTTGGGCCTCCCAATCTGATTGGGTGATGGATTCCCAAGTTGCTTCCACCGCAAAGGTCTCCATGTCCTCCTGGCGTTGTGAGTGTGGGATGGTGGTGTTGACCTTGGCCGCTTCCTTGGCTGCAGTCCTATGGGCCTGCTTGGCCTTCTTCCGCTCCAGCAGGGAGATGGGTTTTACCAATAGGTAGCAGCCTTGTGATCCCCACAGGAAAGCCTCTTTGGTGCTTGCGGTTGGTTTGTAGTGCGCCTCTCCACTGGCCATGGCCGCCGAGGGGTGCTCTTGGAATGTAACGCCCTCTTTAATGGGGCACGCGTGTGCCTTATGGCTGAACGCGTCACAGTGGGTGCAAATGGGGGGCGCGCTGTCCACGGTTACCCGGAATGGGTGGGTGGTGTGCCCTGCAATGTCAATAAAGGTGGAGTGTGGGATCTGGGTTAGGTCCTTCGCGATCTCCTCAGTTGGGGTCAGAACTGCGATGGCTTTGCCGGTGCACAGGTGTGGCATCAGCATGAAATGTTGCATTTCGAAAAATTGTATTTCGCCATATATGGCGAGACCATCTTTCAGGTGTTGCTCCAAAATGTCACGTTTTACCATAGTAGGCAAAAAGTTAAACGTGAGGAAAATTTGGTTTGATTTTGTCCATCTGGTGCATTTGGTTCCGATGACCTGTTGCCCTTCAGGGAGGTTGACCACTATGCACACCGCTGCAGCCTTGTCTGCTGCCATTTTGCTTTTGAAACCTAGTTCCAGCCAACCGCGTGACATGGAGTGAGGTGCAACGTACACCGCGGTCAGGAAAATTTTGTGTACATTTTCACAAAATTTTTCCCATAAGGCCGTTTTTGGATGTCCAGATACACACAGACTCCAAATTCCACCGATGAAAGTGGTTGGGAGTGTGGCGTGTTGATATACTGGTTGCATCGTGCTTGCCATGTGAGTATCTCTGGGGAAATTGTAACCGCCAGTTTTTTAAGATTTTTGTCAATTCAGCGGATTCTCCGGGGCGTTTTCAAACGTTAGAGGCCGCGGGCCTTCCACCTGCTCCTCTTGCCTTGCTTGCCCAACTGCTCCCAGACATGGGCGCAGACTAATCCCCTCTATGAGATTATCAAACTAGATTTAGTCTTGAATTGAATGGGTTGCAAAAGTGTTTGCAACGAGAAAGAAAAGTTCTATCCTAATAGATTACTAATAAAATTATCAAGAACCTCAGCTTTTAATATATACAGTATTTGATTAAAATTTAAATAGGTATGTGTTTATCCCCTAATTGTTGGAGATTAGGTATAAATCAGCATCAGTGAGCTTTAATACCTCCTAAATACAACAGAGGATTTGAACTAATGGGAAAGGAAGATAAAACCTGGAAAACCTCCATGCATGGTGTATGATAGACCAGGAACTCCATGGACCACCTTGCTATTTGCTATCTCAGTTTGGGGCATTCGTATGCAACGCCAACACAGTCATAGTCGTCCCCTACCCAAAGTTTCTGTACCAGAATCAAACTTGGGGAGGCAGTAGTAGAGGGTCCATATTCTACCACTGGGGTATACTCCCCTACTGTGCGAAGTTTTAATCCAGAACACAGCTCAAATTTATATATATATTTCTTACAAAATAAACCCATATAATTTAATTTTATTCTAAGTGTCTCTATAGTTAGTTTTAATCTAAATATGTATGCCAAATCTCTCTTTCCGCTTGAGCCCACTTTTGAACAAAATAAAAAATTACTAAACTGTTTAGCAATCCAATTAGCTGCTACACCAACCCATTGATTTCCATGGCCAACTTCCTGTTGCTCTCATGTGGGGAAGCATAAAACCTCACTCAGAGTTTTACATCGAATGGGAAAACATGCTTGGACTGGTTCATCCAGTCCTAAAAAAATTCTTGGGTAGTTCATTCCGCCCAAGAATCTCGCCATCCACCTCAAATGCTCCCAGATAGTGCCCCATTGCCCTCTCATACTTCCCTGCTCTCAAATGTATTTTGGCCTTTGGGTCAAATATGGGAAATTGTTTCCATACATGAATAAAAGCTATAATTAAAATATCACAGGCGGTGATGCAACTCACTGTGTTAAGAATTTCCGCCCTATAAGGGGCACTTCAACCTAGGTTTCACATGCAAAGCCAATGCTGCCACTGCAGAAAATGTGTCCCTTCCCTTTGAGGGCACCCCTTTTTACAATCTGCACCTAGCTCCCCGCTGGCTTCACATTGGTGGTTCAGTCAGCTGGGTTGTTCACACCTTCCCCCTGAAGTGCTCCATCAGGGGCTGATGGAATGTTTGGCAGTCTACAGCACTGACCTCATCCTTCAATTTGTGAGGATCCAATGGAGCCCCATGTCTCTCTGGGCCTCAGTCATTTGACACAATCAGCCCTGCATTTACTAACATTGCTGAGCAAATTCCCCTCGCTCCTTCATTGCTTCTGCCCCTGATCACCCATTCTGGGCCCGTGTCAAGGGTCAGTGGACCATCTGTCCATCCTGCATTGAGTTGGATCACTCAAAGAATAGTTGCCCCTAACTCACTGCTTCCACCACCTCTGCAGTCTTGGCCACCAGCTACCCATACACTGACCACCCTGCAGCCATCTGAGAATGGGGTGCAATCCTATCCCCCTTATCTAAAAACTGTTGCTGCTTCATTCACAGCAGCCAATCAGGCCCTTCCTAAGTCCAATGCCATCAAAGCTCCCACCAATCATGAAGTATCTTGGACAATGGTTCACACCTGAGCTCCAACCCAATCACCAGCCTAAGCCATCCCTATTGAGGAGAATAAAGATTTGTATGACATGAACCCATGGACCTCATTGGATGAAACTGACAAATTGGGTAATGTGATTGAAGACTCAAAAGTTGACATGAAAAATTTATCCCTCTATGAATCTCCATTGAGATCCCTCAGGGCTTTTATGCCCCACAACCAAATGATGATTGTTATGCACACAATACCATTTTGCTGTGGCAGATGTTGCCTAACTGTCGAGATCTGATATGACTGGATGATAAGCTTAAATAGCTACAGTTAATTTGGCTAAATTCCACTGACAACAATGAATAGTGTACATATATCCAAGCGCCTTAGGATGAGGCAATATTGGGTCAGGAAGAATAAGTTATTAGATCGCCTCCAAATAAGGCCATAAGGCAATGTTGACATATGGTGAATAATTAGTAGATTGTCTCAAACTAAGGCGATTGGAATTTAAGAATATTATACTCTGCCAGACTCATTGAGAATATGGTGGAACTAAGTAGTCTAAGCCAAAGGAGTGGTATTGAATGAAGTTGCTGATATATAAGCGAGATGAGACAATTGAGGGAAAGAGGATTGTTAGTAGAAAGTAGAGAGCGGTTCAGAAGGAATCTACTATTACTATTAAGACAGTAAAGTAGTATCACTTAAGGTATTGCTTCATACTATTATTATTTTATTGAATTTTTTGAGAACTGGAAATCTCCAAATCATCCATCCGTTGCTCAATGGGATGAACCCTTCACAACTTTCTGGAAAATATAAAGTACATTGCCAAAATTATAACAATGGTGTTCACTACAGGGGGCTCATTGAACAACCACATAAAATAAAAATTTCTTTAGTCACAAGTCAGGACATATCAGGCCTGCACCAAATGGAAATCATCCCAAGCCTCTGCACTTGCAGAAACCATGGAATCAAACTTGTTGTGGACGCAGTTCACAAAAAACAAGAATAGCTCCTTCAGAAGCATGATGATGTAAAAAATTAATTCAAAAATGCGTTTAGTCAGTTGCAAATACTTGGACAACAGAACAGGAAACTTGCCAATCGACTGGACAATGCTACTGAGCAGATACACTGCATGGAATGGAAGTTGAAATTTACCCTTTACCTGCCTCATCCCCATTGGGAAGTGGAAGGAGAAGGGGTTGCTCAGGAATGATCATTTTATGGAGAATATGAGATTAAATATCAACTTTTCTTTCTCATTGCAAACACTTTGCAACCTATTCTATTCAAGACTAAATCTAGTTTGATAATCTCATAGAGGGGATTAGTCTGCGCCCATGTCTGGGAGCAGTTGGGCAAGCAAGGCAAGAGGAGCAGGCGGAAGGCCCGCGGCCTCTAACGTTCAAAAACGCCCCAGAGAATCCAGCGGAATAGAAAAAATCTAAAAAAACTTGCAGTCACAATACTCCCATAGATACTTGCGTGGCAAGCACAATGCAACCAGTACATCAACATGCCACATTCCCAGCCACTTTTGTTGGTGGAATTCGGAGTCCGTGTGTATCTGGACATCCAAAAAATGGCCCTATGGGAAAAATTTTGTGAAGATGTACACAAAATTTTCCCAACCGCGGTGTACATTGCACCTCACTCCATGTCGCATGGTTGGCTGGACCTAGGTTTCAAAAGCAGAATAGCAGCAGATGAGGCTGCAGCGGTGCACATAGTGGTCGACCTCCCCAAAGGGCAATGGGTCGTCAAAACTAAACGCACCAGATGGACAAAATCAAACCAAATTTTCTTCACGTTTGACTTTTTGCCTACTACGGTAAAACGTGACATTTTGGAGCAACACCTGAAAGATGGTCTCGCCATATATGGCGAAATACAATCTTTCAAAATGCAACATTTCACGCTGATGCCACACCTGTGCACTGGCAAAGCCATCGCAGTTCTGACCCCAACTGAGGAGATCGCAAAGGACCTAACCCAGATCCTGCACTCCACCTTTATTGACATTGCAGGGCATACCACCCACCCATTCCGGGTAACTGTTGACAGCGCGCCCCCCATTTGCACCCACTGTGACACGTTCAGCCATAAGGCGCATGCATGCCCCATCAAAGAGGGTGTCACATTCCAAGAGCACCCCTCAGTGGCCATGGCCAGCGGAGAGGCGCACTACAAACCAACCGCAAGCACCAAGGAGGCTTTCCCATGGGGAGCACAAGGCTGCTACCTATTGGTAAAGCCCATCTCCCCGCAGGAGTGGAAGAAGGCCAAGCAGGCCCATAGGGCCGCAGCCAAGGAAGTGGCCAAGGCCACCACCACCATCCCACACTCACAACGCCAGGAGGACATGGAGACCTTTGCAGCAGAAGCAACTCGGGAATCCATCACCCAATCAGATTGGGAGGCCCATGCCTAATGGGCCACTCAATCTGAGGATCCAATGGGAGATTTAATCTAACCCAATCGCTGCACCCAAGCCCCAGTCAAAACTGACTTGGGACCTATCCCAACTGAAAAATTTTTTTGCCCCACTCGCGGGGTGCACCAAACTTATCCGCACCACAAAAAATTCATCCAATGTCAGGAAAACAATAAGCGAAAACCAAAGCCAATGCAACTCTCCACAAAAATTAACAAAAACCCCAATAGTGTTGCTGCTAATACCCGCGCTGCTGTGAAAGCCCGTGGGGACCTGGAAGAGGCTGGTGGGCCAGGGGGCCCACCCCCTCGCACCTAAGGTGCGATGGGGGAAACCTTCACTCTAGGGACGCTGAATATCGCCAGACTCAAGGCCTCCCCATCTCAGGCTAGGAAACTGAGTTTTTTACAAAACAATTTACCCGTGGATATCCTGACCATCCAGGAGTCCCACTGTCCACAAGGTTCAGAGGAAGCTTGGAAAACAATGCTCCTACCATCCCTATCCTTTTGGTCAAAGCACTGTGGGGTGCTAATTCAGAAAAACAATTTTTTCAAATTTACATCTTCAGAAACATTCCTAAATGGCCAAGTGCTCATTGTCACCTTCTCATGGGCCAATGTTGCACACACAATCGTCAACATTTATGCCCCAAATGGTGCACATGAGCGTTGGGAATTTTTCTCATTGGTCAAATCCCTCCCACTACCCCCCGATTATTTCCTAGTTGGCGACATGAACTGTTGGCTAACCTCATCAACGGACCGCTGGCCACCCTCACCCCACACCCCACAGGGTCATGTAGAACTACGCGTTCTAAAAGCCACCCTTGGGTTAATGGATGCACTGCCGCGACATGCCCCACTGCTCGAAAACATGATGCATCCCCACATCTACAATGGCCAATTAAGGTCTATGACCTAAATTGACCTTATTCTAGCACCGGCAAAATTCTAACCCCACATCTCCCACTTCAAAACAACAAAAATGGAATTCTCCAACCACCGACTGGTCTCAATAACATACCACTTACCCATCACAGTTGCAAAGGCCCTACATTGGTGCAAAATCCGCCCCCCAAGCTCGCGTCACCAGGATTTTCCATGTGGGTGGAAGAGGCAACTTCAGCAAAATTGTTTGTTGCACCATTTTGCGCGGACCCCATTTCCACATGGGCAACTTTCAAAGAAGACACCATCCGCCACTATCGCCATCTCTCCTCCAGATGCTCATGAGCAACATCAGTAGTTATATCGCGCGCGCTGGTGGAATTGGCCCACTTGGAGTCCAACATTCCAGCCACAGGATATAGCCCTGCATGGGGCCAGAAGTGGGCGGAGGCAGCCGCCCACCTCAACGCACTCAAAAGGCAACACAAACTTTGGGTTTGTGTCCAATACAGGGCCACATGCATCACTAAAGGCGACAAGTGCACCGCGTACCTCTTCAAAAAATTTTCCTCACCGCGCCAGAGCATGGCCTGCACACAGGTGCAAAGATCAGATAAACCATTGTGGACACACCGGCTGAAGTGGCAATCGAAATGCAAAGATATTACTATGAGTTATACCGAGCTGAACCAATTCAGCTGGCCGAAATGGTGGAATTTCTTGACTGAGCTCATATCCGCACCATTTTCCGATACCCAGAAATAATGAATTTAATTACTCCGAACGAATTATGGACAGCCATTTGCGGCGCGCCAAACCAAAAATGCCCAGGCCCAGATGGCATTCCATATGAGTTCTACAAAAAATATTTTAAATATATATCCCCATTGCTGCTAGCCTCACTCAACCAAAGCCTGTTGGAAATGCGCCTCCTACCAGGAGGACATGAGGCCTTTACTGTCACACTCTTCAAGAAAGGGGATAGGCTTGACTTAGCCAACTGGTGCCCCATTTCTCTAACAAACACAAACGCCAAAATTTTAACCAAAATCATGGCTAACCGTTTAGGGACTGTAGCATCTGCCACCATTTTCCCAGAACAATTCAGTTTCATCCCCAGAAGGTCGATTTGTGATAACGTGCACTCTGTGGCTAATGTATGTCAGTTTACAGCCTCTGGGGCACTTGTATTCTTGGACCAACAAAAGGCCTATGATAGAGTAAACTGGGAATACCTTAGGGCCTGCCTCCATCAATTCCGCCTATCTCCCGCTTCATTAACTGGGTGATGCTGCTCACAGAATCTGCAACAATGGCAGTGCGCGGCCCAGGCTTCTTAACGGAAGTAGTCCGCCCTCAAAGGGGCCTGCGACAAGGGGACCCCCTCAGCCCACTCTTATACAACTTCAGCCTTGACCCACTACTGCGAAATGTGAATGCCCACCTCACTGGGGTCCATGTGCCAGGCCAAACCCCAGTCAAGATGATGGCATTTGCAGATGATTGCGTGGTGGGGGTGTCTAATAACAAAGATGCACGCGCGCTTAAAGCCCTCATCCAGGAATATTCCCGGGTAAGCAATGTGGCACTGAACGCCTCCAAAACTGAAGTCATCCTCCTTGGTCAGTTTCAGAACTGCTGGGCCCCAGCAAGTAGTTCCCAACCTGGCCCATCTGCTCGCCCACGTCCACGCCTTACTAACTCAACACACACCGCTCCACTGGTGCTCCCCTTTGTGCCACGTCCTACCATAGGACCGGTATACCATCTGGGTGTGTGGATGGAGGCAGGCGGATACGCGTCAGCAGTAATGGAGTGCCGTATACTGGACAACGTGACGAAGTGAATTGCCTCTCTCAGAGCCCACCCTATTACCCTCACTGGCAGGGTTGTTCTTGTCAACTTTATGCTCCTATCCAAAGTCTTGTTCGGAGCCCAAGCCATCCCCTTCTCCCCAAGCTTCTTCAAAACCATGTATGCTTTGCTGCAAGGATGGCTTTGGTCAGGCCACCCTCCACCAGTAAGGCTAGAGGTCATGTTTGGCCCTCATCATCATGGTGGCATGGGCCTACTTGACTTCAAATCCCATGCCGCCAAGATCCTAGGCACCTGGATTGCGACCGTCACTGCTCCTACACTCCCATCCCAACACTGGTCCCGCGCGGCCCGCTCCAACTTCTCCCTAGCCTTGGGCCTCAACAATCCATCAAACCCCCACTCCCTGATGAAATACCTCGCATCACACACATCGGCCACAGGTCCTCATGGGACTAAAACCCACTACAAACGAATCCTACTCTCCATGCGAAGTGCAGAGTGGAGAATTCGTATTAGTGGACATACAACCTGAAGAGGCTGCCCCTCTCCTCAGTTCACACAAGAGGTACAGGGGCTACCCATCCATGATGGCGTGATCCCCATTCGACCCCAAGTCCTATCCAGGGTGAACTACCTGGACATGATGGACATCCCTTATTCCACTGAGACCCAAAAGACTATCTGGAAATACGCACACCATCCTCTGTTGCAGCCTCAAGTCCGCTCCCATGTGTGGCGCTGCCTGAGGCGGGTGTATCTTACAGCTGAGCGCTCTAACACTTTACACTCATCCTGTGTCATGTGTGGCCAGTATGGAACGCTGTTCCACCGCCTGGAGAAGTGCCCCACCTCTAAAGTGATATGGCGCGAAGTCCAACGTCTGCTGAGCCAGAATCAAACACATCCCTTCAGTCTGTCAAGAGATATGTTTGCTTCATCAATGGCCTCCCCCTCCCACCCTCCCTCCGTGCTCTGGTGGTTGCAATCGCCATGTGGACTATCCACACGATTGTCTTGGATGCCATCGCTGGCTCCATCCCCACCCTCCCTGAAGCTGTCCACAGATTCCGGTCTCATTTGGTGGACCACTTTCAAGTGTGGATGTTTGGATATCTCCCACCGTGTCGCCAACAGCCAGTCTCCTCCTGGTTCCCAGTCTGGTTCATCAAATCAGACCCCTTCCTCCACACGTGCTCAATAGTGGCTATGACCCCTACACACGTTCCCTCCCCCTCCCCATAAGTGGCGTTCCCGCTGGTAACAAGAGATAGCATCGCTTCTCTGGGGTGCCTCCCCTGGTACTAAATTTTGTCTCATCTGAGTCATATTCGGAAGTGTCCATCCCATGGTCAGCCTTCCCCGCAATAAATTTAAAATTTAAAATATGAGATTAAATATAAAGCTGAGGAGCTTTTCGCCAAACATGCAGGCAGCCTTAACTGCTCAATTCATGATTGTAGCTCTTGGGATGATTATGTTCCAAACCAACGAAACCCCCATGTGATGGCAGTCCTGCCCACCAAAGAGATCTATGCTACCTCTGAAGCAGCCGACCAGCTGTGTGCCGCTGGCCCTTCCAAGCCAGCTCCTCACCAAGATACTGCTTATGGGGCTTGACCCATTCCTCAGTACGCTCCAAAGGTTTGCAGTTATTAATGGAAGGAGAAGGTTTGTATCAATAAGCTGCCACCATTTGATTGTAATGGGAATATCCACATCTTCTTTAGATTATTTAAGTTTTCAGCGAAAGGAGCCTCAGATCATTGTAAATCTAATTTTTAATATATGTATTGAACGTTGGAAAAGCTGACCAAGTCACCTGATATCTTCCAATTAGTTCCATTACATACTAAGAAGTGAAGGATAATGTGCTGCAGTTGTTTTGGGGTACCGTAAAGATGTCACAGCAAAAGGCTGAATTCTTGACTATTGGGTTCTAGCGTAATGAGACCCTCACTGCGTTTGCTGACCAATATATGGCGGAAGCCCACGCTTTAATTGGGATGGGGACTTTATCCAAATCCAATGTTTGCATTGCAATGACCTCCATGGTGAAGCCATGCCTTGAGCTTTACAACGTCATGACTACAATTTTGAAGAACGATGTACCTCTGCTCAATATTTGTTCCTTTCTGCGCCATCTATATGCTATCTTTCCTCCACCCAATATAGAGTGGAAACATACAACCGCCATTTCTAGACTTTCTTATTTGGTGGAATTCTCCCATCCTGTTCAAATTCCACCTATTAACCTCCAGCCTTATTATAATTATGAGCCTTGTCCTTGTCCAAGTAATCCATATCAGTTGAAATTCTGACCTGGACCTGATTACGCTGACTGTCAGCAATCAACCTTTTGACCTGGACCTGGTTATGCCAATTACCAACAACCAAATTATTAGCCTGTCCCATTTTACAAGAGCCAAAGATGCGGACTCTACAGGTTAAATAGTTTTGAATGCAGTCGGCCCTGGCTACCTTGCCCAAAGTTGTCCCAACAGTCAGGTTCACTTCTTACAGCAGGATCAGTACTACCAGGGGAAAGGTGGAGCAGAGTAGAGATGGGAATCTCTACCTCCGCTATACCAACCTAAAAAGTCCCACTTAAACCTGTCAAATAATATTCAGTGTAAGTCCCTCAGTATGATGAAGGGTTTTTATGTCAGCAGCCAGTCAGAGGAGTAAATGTACTTACACAAGCACAAGCTAAGGACACGGCGGAAGAAGGACCTTAAATGCAGCCAAAGCCTTACTCCTGTCAAATTTTTAAACAGATTTCTTCAGAAGAGCTGGGACTGTCCACAGATGCGCCCTCACTGAAAGGAGTAAACATCGCCCTTCCAGTGGATGCTATTGCTAAAGAATACCCTGAAGTCAGTGAGGGGATTATGAGCTTTCTGGAAAAGAGAGAACTTTAAACGTTCATGTATTACACAATTAAAGATCTTCTTATTCTGAATGTACATACTGTGATATTTTTGTAGCAAACAAACGTATCTGCAATATAATAGATACAGGCGCCCATCAACATAGTTTCCATAAGTTGATGGCAAAGTTGATGCTAAAACATGATGTAGAACATCAAATGGTATATGGGACAGCTGGAGAAGAAAGCGCAGTCTTTGAGGGAGCGTACAGTGTTTTTTCTAATAAAGTTTGGATTAATTGTTGTTAAAGCTCCAGCAGTAGTTTTACAAAACAGTAACTATGACCTTTTAATTGGAACTGCCTCCAAGTGACACTTTGGGGATGTCATTGATATGGCAGAGGAGACCTTCGAAATTATGGGGCAGCAGATCCCAATTTATTTTACCTCCAGAGAAATGCCAAAGGACCTGATGAATATGGGACACATCAGCCTTGCTTATAGTGATGAGGTGATTCCAGTTTGCTACCATCAACTAAAAAGCAAGACCTAAGCCCTCCCCCAGCAGATATATGAATATCAAGGGCTGCCTCTCAGATCTTCTAATCTGTATCCCTCCCTCCAGACACCAAGTCATAGTAAACCCCAAGTTAAAGGTGAAGTACCAGCTAGACTCTTTCTAGAGTTTTGGGCCTTATTAGCAATTGTGGCTTGAGCCCTTTGTGGCTCCAGACAGCATATTACTGGGGCATGGAGAGATCAAGGATTTACTAGCAAACCTACAAAAAATCCGCTGCAGATCTGCTTACATCACATAGTGGTGTATATACATTTGACCCCTGTGAGGAGGTCCTTCAATTCATGAGTTTAGTCACTGGATGAATTTGGTCTACCTGTCAAACCGCAGCCAGTGTAATGGCAGTGGTATCACGCAAAAATTAATGGGGTTATCAGAAGACCAGAACGATCAGTCAATAGTTTTAATTCAAAAGTATAATTAGATTTTTGCTGTCACCAAACACAACTTAGGGTGCTCTTGGGGGTGGTCCATCAATTGGACACTGGGGATCATTTCCCCATCAGGTCTTGACAAATTATCAATCAAGGGAAGCTGAATAAGTAGTAAATGAGGATATTAAAAGTTTCTGGAGCTAGGCATGCTTAAACTTTCAGAGTCCTTGGGCTTTACATATTCTGATTGTAAAAAAGAAGGATGGAACCAATCAGGTAGTAATAAACTACTGGAAGCTCAAAAGTACCACCAAGAAGGACTCATGCCCCTTGCCATGGATTAACAATGCTTAGGATCATTTAGAAAATGCTTGCTATTTCTTGGTAATGGATTTGATATTGGGTCACTGGCAAATTTAGTTGCCCGCAGAGGAACAGAAGAAATGTGCTATTATTACATCCAAGGGGCTCTTCCACCTGACACATATTCCTTAAGGGTTATGTAACGCCCCAGCTATGTTCCAATTGGCTTTAGGCACCATTATTGGCGACCTGAAGTATTGTGCATTCTTGTATACCTTGATAATATCTGTAAGTCTGGGGGAGCACCCTCTCTGCTTAGACTGGGTGGTGTTCCCATTCTCTACAAAAAAGGGTCTGAGAAGGGAAACTGTTCCTCTTATCTCACAGGGTAATCTCTCCCATGTGGTTAATGAACGATGGGTTAAGCTCTCCCTTTGAAGATCCCGCCACCTGTCCATGCAATTACTTCCATTAAATTAGTATGGCAAATTGAGTAAATTTACACCAAAATATTAGAAAGTTGACATTTCCATGGGGAAAAAGGTCCTCATGAAATTGATGGCAACATGCCCTCAAAATTAAGGTCTAAGAGCCCTAACCCTCAGCAACAAAGGCTAATCGGCATGCACCACTAGTAAATGGCTTGTCAAGAGATGAATCCTTGGCAAAACTCGCCAAGGGCATCAGGCCTTTGGGAAATGTTGTCACTGGTTAAAAACCTGCCTCAAAAATTTTAGAAACAAGGCCCGATGGGTGTGTACCTTATAAGAAGAATGTACCCAATATTAAATCTTTAGTGGAACTCGCCAATGGCATTGGGATATTGTAAAAAGTCACCGCCAGCTTGGAACCCTTCCCATAAATATACACATTGATGTTTGATGAACCCTCTTGGCCAAATGGATGCCAAAGCGACTGGGTGCAGGTGGATTGGGCACCCTGAACACATTCCTGAACTCTTGGGACTGCCCATACATGGGGTGTCCTTGGGAGGTTCCCAATGCCAGCCAGTGAGTTATCAATGTGCTAAACATCAAAACGCGGTAAAACTGAATGATATAATTTTGGCAATATATAGAAGATATGACAAAGGGTTTTTGCACAGGGTCAAGCCCACTGAGAAGTAGGATGGATAATATGGAAATCTTCAGCCCTCAACACATACTTATAATAAATACTATAATAAATATGAGCTATTGTCCCAATGATACTTCTTTACTTTAGCTTAATATTTACAGCAGAGCCTCTCTTCTTTTGTCTCTTTTCCTATTAACAATCCTCCTATCTTCAATTGTTTCTTATAAATTATATCTCAGCGTCTTTGGATGATACCCCTCGCTCAGCTTAGACTATTCAGTTCCACCATATTCTCATTGGCTTTGAGAGAGTATGGTATTCTTTAATTCTCTATCACCTTCATTTGAATTGGTTTACTAAATATTTGTCAAATTTTGACATTGCCTTTTCACCTTTATTTGAAAGGTGATCTACTAAATATTTGTTCAAAGCTTGGTATCGCCCTTTCACCTTATGCCAAGATGAGCTCATTAATAGTATCATACTCCTTAGTCTAGCCAATCTCACCTATTCTACCCAAAACTAATTAGGGCTTATTGGCCAGCATATCAGAATATTGACATTACCTCCCTTGACTGGACAATAAAGCCTCTTATTGTTTATAGGCCCAAAGGAGCTTTGCATGCACTTAGTTAATGATCTGACCACTTGCAGGGTCCTTGATAGTTTAGGCATTAATGCCTGTCTTCTCAATTATATCAAATGGACCAATCCAGATGTTGGCCAACTTGTGTTCCCACCCAAATCTGTGCTGGTCATAAAAAACTATATTCCCATCTTTGAACTATGATAGCCCACTATGCCATACCTGATTGGCAGCCTCATTCTTAAAATTTCTTGGCTAAGATGAAAGAGTATGCTTTGGTTTGTAGCCAAATCAGCATATTTGTTAGGTTAGTTAAGTAGCGTTGAGGATCCATTATTCTGGTATTTTCCACGCAGGCATAGAGCAGGGTGGGTAGAGATGGGTGCCGTCCATATTTTAATTGAAAAGGGATCTTCCCCATGAAAGAATTATAGCTAATATTGTAAGTGAAGATGGCAGTGGATCGGAGAGAACTCCAATCTGGAGGTCAATCCGTTACTAATTTCCTTAGTATGTTCACCAGGGTACTAATAACACGCTTGACATCCCAATAGACTTTGGGTGATATGGGGTCATCATGACCCATGGATGGCCATCAGTTGTTTGAGATTGGGTAAAATTTGGGAGGTGAAGTTGGTTCCATTATCAGTAAGGATGAACTGAGGACAGCCATGTCGCTGAATTATACATTCCATCATGAACTTTGCCACAGTGACCGCCCCCAGATCATTTTTTGCCTGTGTCTCAACCCACCTGGTCAAGTGGTTGACTGTCACCAGAATGTACCTGGATTGTTTAGCTCCTGTTAATAGAGGGCCAATGACATCAAGGGAAACTATATGCCAAGAAAAATGGGGTTTCACTAACCGGTATAAGGTCTTCTGGAAGACAGTTTTTTCACTTGGCACTGGTAGCAACAGGAAATGGTTTTAAGCACATCAAAGTTCATGCTTTCCCAAAATATTGAGGGTGCAACAATTCCATTGTCATGCGCATGCCACCATGTCCAACTGCTCAGTGTGCGCTCATTATAATATTTGGTCATAAGGAAGGTCTTGAGATGTTCACTGTAATGTCCCCTATATGCTTGTGCAACTCACCGTTCTTTTGGAACGTATTAGTCCTTATTCAATCTAATACCTTGATGATTTGGGGCTGTTCATTATTGTATTTCCCGCTGAGAATATTGTCATACATTTCATCGCATAGATCCACCATAAAGGCAATGGTTGGCAATCTTGATAAGCAATTGGCATTTTTGGTGTTTTTCTCTAGGTTGATGAAGAATTTCAAAGCTATAATCCTGCAGCTTAAGAGCCCATTGGATTAGCCGCCCCGCAGGCTCTCTGAGATTCTGCATCAAGCATAACAACACATGATCCGTTATAACTTTTAACTTTACCCCATTCAAATATACTATGAATTTCTTTTATGCATAGATCAACGCTAAGCACTCCCACTTGATCATGGTGTAATTGAATTTGTGGCAGTTCAAGATACAACTGCAGTATGCAACTGGAGGCTCCTCATCCTCTTCATTTTTTTGTGATAGAATTACCCCAGTGGCTGAAAGAGATTCTTTCATTTGTACAATAAGCTCTTTTTCAAAATCTGGATAATGTAGCACTGGCGCGCTTATTAATGCCATCCAAAGAGTAACAAAGGAACATTTGCGACGTTCCATCCATTTGAACGTGACATTCATTTTAGAGTAACTCAAACAGTGGTCCTCCAATACAGTTGAAGTTGGAGATAAAGCGTCAGTAGTAACTGACCATTCCCAATTATACCTGTACATTGCATTTGCTGCTCGGCGAGGTCATTTTTTTGAGTATCTTCTAATTTGGCCAGTTGAGGTTGTAGCCACTTTACATCTACTACAAACCCTAGGTACTTCAGCTGGTCTTTGAAGAAATGACATTTGCAGGGCTTAATCTTTATGTTGGCCTCAGCAATCTGGCAGAATACTTCCTCCATATGGGTAAGGTGCTCAGAAAATGTACGTGAAAAACGCTGTTATCATTGATGTACACAAGAATGCATGACATCCTCAAGTCACCAAGGATGGTATATATGGCCCGTTGAAACGTGGTTGGGGCGTTACATAGCCCTTATGGCATATGGGTCAGCTGGAAAAGCCCTTTAAACGTGATAATGGCGCATTTCTTCTGTTACACTATAGCAACTTGATTTGCCAGTAGCCCAAAATCAAACTCATCTCTGAAAAGTAGTGAGCTCCACCTAACTGATATAGATCATCATCAATACGTGGCAAGGGGTATAAATCCTTTTTGGTAATACTGTTGAGCTTCTGGTAGTTCATCACTACCCAGTTGGTACCATCCTTCTTTTTAACAATTAGGATGGGTGAAGCCCATGAACTCTTTGAGGGTTCAAGAATCCCTTGCGCCAGCATCATCTCAATTTCCTCAGTGATGACTTCTTCAACTGCTCTTGATCAGCGAATTGGCCATGACCTGATGGGGGGAGGATCACCAGTGACTAGTTGATGGACCAACCCTGAGCGCACCCTAAATCATGGTTATTATAGGTGAAAATCTCTTTATATTTTTAATATAGAGCTATTGATTGATACTTCTGTGCTTCCAATAACATTATTAATTCATTGCGCAGTACCACAGTAATTATGATGGGCTGTGGTTTGACAGTCAAACTAAATCCATCCAGTAACCCAGACTTGTAAACATGAAAGACCTCATCAATAAAATCAAGTGCAGATATGCCACTATCTGGTGTCAGAGGATCTGCAGCAGTTTTTTTTGTAAGTTTGCTAGTAAAACTTTGATCTCTCCATGTCCCAGTAATATAATTCCTGGAGCAACATGAGGCTACAGCCACAAGTGCTGATATGGCCCAATGACCTCCTCATAAAGACCAGCTGGTACTTCCACCTCTAACTCAGTGTTTACTATGACTTATTGTATGGAGAGAATGAATATAGACCCAGAAGCTCTGAGAGGCAACCCTTGATACTCATATATCTGCTGGGGAGGGCCTAGGTTTCCTTCTTTAATTGATGGTAGTGCACTGGAATTACACCGTCACTATAGGCGAGGTCAACATGTCCCAAATGCACTGGATCCATTGGTACTCCACTGGGGGTGAAATAAATTGGGATCCGCTGCCCTAAAATTCTAAAGGTCTCCTCCATCATATTGATGACAGCACCAAAGTGTATCATAAAAGCAGTTCCAATTATTAGGTCATAAGTGCTGTTTGGTAACACTACTGCTGGAGCTTCAACAACAAATGATCCAAACTGCAAGAAAAGAGCACTGTATCCTCCCTTGGAGACTGTATTTTTAGCGCCTGCAGTCCCATACAACATGAGATGCTCTACATAAGGTTTTAGCGTCAACTTTGTTACCAACTTAGTGGAAACTATGTTGACTGGGGCACCCATATCTATTATTGCTTGCACTTGGGTCTTAGTTACCACAATGTCACCGTATGCACATTATGAATAAGAAGACTTTTGATTGTTTACTAGATGGACATTTGAGAGGTTTCTTTCCCAAGGAAGCTCATAATACACTAACCAACTTTGGGGTATTCTTTGACAATAGTGTCTACTGGAAGGGCGATGTTTACTCTATGCAAAGAAGGTGCATCTGCAGATGGGTCCAGCTTTTCAGGGGAAACTTAGTCAAACATTTGGCAAGCTTATGGCTTTGGTTGCACCTGAGGCCCTTCTTCACCGCATCCTTGGCTTGCGCTCATATCAATACATTCAAACCTCCAACTGGATGCTGATATAGGAATGCGTCATCATACTTAGGGACTTCCACTGACTATACGTTGATAGGTTCAGGTGGGACGTTTGGGGTTGGGATAGTGGAGTAGAGAGTCCCATATCTACTCCGCTCTTAATATTCCCTGGTAGTACTGGTCCTGCTGTATGTATTGAACCTGACAATGGGGGCAACCCTAGTCCAGGTGCCCAGGGCGACCATAAACAAAACAATTTACCCCATAAGGCCCACATCCATATCTATGGTATGATGGGCCACGCCTAAAGTTGGACTGTGGGTTATCGCGTAAACAGGCTCATTCCAATGGTTAAACTGCTGATGGTAACTCAGCCAAGGGTGAGGTGCATAGTTATAATAAGTCTGGGAGTTACTAAGAGACTTCTGAACAGGGCGAGATAAACCCCCTGAAATAGAAGATCCAGCGACGGATTCTGTAGGGTTCTGCTTGGTATTGGGAGGTATAAAAGTGGCAGATAACCAGCCAAAATTTGAAAATTTTGAGCAGGGGTACGTCGTCCTCTAGAAACAGAGCCATAACATTGTAAATCTCACATTATGGCTTCCCGCAGAGGTCATTGCAATACCCACATTGGCTTCAGCTAGAGTGCCGCCCCTATTAACATTTGAGCTTCCGCTTTGAAGCAGTCTGAAAACTCAGTGAGAGTCTCATTCTGATGAAAACCTAGTCAAAAACTCAGCCTTCCACCGCGACATCTTGGCAGTGCCTTTAAACAACTGCAGCACAACCTTCTTCACCTCCTGATATGTAAAGGAGCTATTTGGAAAATTGCAAATAACTTGGTCAGCACTTCTGACATCCAAGGTGAGATATCAGTAATTTAGCCTTACGCAATCTGAGGCTCCTTCCATCATGAATTTAAACCGCTTGAAAACCTATGGATGTTCCCATTGCAATCAAATGGAGGTAGCTTGTTAAGGTAGAACTCCTCTTCCCACTCATAACTGCTAATCTGTGGAGCGTAGGTCTCTTTGGTGGCAGGACTGCCATTACATTGAGGTTTTGCCAGATCAGAACATATTCATCCACAGAGCTACCATCATGAGTTGAGAAGCTCACACCAGTATTGTATTGGCATAGAATGACCCTTTCTAAGCGACCACATTTCCTTCCACTTACCAATGGGGATAAGGCAGGAAAAAGGGAGATGTAAACTTCTGATTCGTGCAGTGTAATTGCTCAGTAGCGTCATTTAGTCAATTGGCAAGTTGTCTGTTTAGTTTTACAAGTATCCTCAACTGACTAGCTTCATTTATAAGTTAGTTTTTAACGATGTATCACTCCTAAAGGAGCTTGTCTTGTTTTTTGAGCACAGTGTCTACAACAAGTTTGACTTCTGCAGCTTCTGCAAGCATAGAAAATTGGGACGATTCTTCAGTGCAGGCCTGAGACACCATGACCAGCGAAAGAAAAATTTAACTTTTATGGTTGTTTAATGGGCCCCCTGTAGTGAGCACCACTGTTATAATTTTGGCTATATGTAGCAGATACACCGAAGGGTTTTTGCGCAGGGTCAAGATCACTGAGCAACAGGATGGACAATATGGAGATCTTCAGCCCTCAGCACACACTAAAATAAGTATAATATAATAAATAGGAGTTATCGCCTCAACGACACTTCTTTATTTTGACTTAATATTTACAGAAAATCCTCGCTTCTCCAGTCTCTCTTTCCTACTAACAATCCTCCTATCTTCAATTGTTTCATCTAAAATATCTCAGCGTCTTTGGATGATACACCTCTTTCAGCTTAGACTATTCAGTTCCACCATATTCTCATTGGCTTTGAGAGAGTATGGTATTCTCTAATTCTCTATCACCTTCATTTGAGGCGGTCTACTAAATATTTGTCAAATTTTGACATTGCCTTTTCACCTTATTTGAAGGTGATCTACTAAATATTTGTTAAAAGCTTGGTATTTCCCTATCACTTTATGACAAGATGATCTCATCAAAAGTAGCATACTCTTTGGTTCAGCCAATCTCACCCATTCTTCAAAACTACTTAGTGCTTATTGGCCAGTTAAATCAGAATCTTGACACCGTAATTTGAGCATCTAAGATGAAACTGACAGAAACTCAGCCTGCTGCCAACTCTTTTGAAGTCAGTTCAAATTAAGTTTATTTCCTCCTTCATCACTTGAAGTTTGCCAGGTTAGGTCAAATCTTAAGAGCCCCTGATCCTGTGCTTTTCTAAGTTATTCCCCAAATTGATCGTCTATCTAAGTAAGTCATAACACACTGAGAAAAGGCAGTCAATTTTCTTAATTTACTATATTTTAATAATCTTCACAAGTTCCTGCTATTTTAAGGCTTCGTAGCTAAGTGGTAAAGCGCTTAGTTGGCAAAGCTGGTGACCTGGGTTTGAAGCCCCAAGGGGATCATGTACTTTTAAGGGGAGGATACCCAAGTGGTAGAATAGGGACCTCTACTGTTGCCTCCCCGAGTTTGATTCCAGTAAAGGAACTTTGGGTAGGGGACAATTATGACTGTGTTGGCGTTGTTCACCAATGCCCTGAACTAAGATAGCGAATAGCAAAGGCGGTCCATGGAGTTCCTATCCTATCATACGCCACGCATGGTGGTTTTTCAGATTTTATCCTCCTTTCCCATTCATTCAATTTCCCATTAATTGGTGTGGTATTGTTCCAAGGTTGGCCCACCTCAAATAAAAAAGTTCCCGCTATTTTAAATTATTTCAAATTCTCTTCTGCCAAACTTCCTACAACTTTAATAATGTGGCCCCTCCAGCCCCATATTGGCTGGGAAATCCCAGTCATAATAGTAACTCTAGTTCCTACTGCAGTTAAATGGGCTTATTGTGTAATGAATTTTTTGAACTCAACCCAATTGTTGAGGTCATCCGCCAGCAGGATATCAGTATCCTGTTGGCCCAACTATCCTCACTCCAGACGAGGATCTACCCCTAGCCACTGTTTTTGTACCCAGATCTCCTATGGAGACCCCCAAACTACCTGATCCAATTTCTGCAACTTCCCTCATAAAAGGCTGCTGGGTCTGGAGTTGCAACGTCCTGGTTCTTTGCTGGGTTTCTTTTTTAATTGTGGCCCACTGGCAATCAATTGTCACAAATCTCCCCACACAAGTCAGCGTCATTTGAGCGACAATGCCTCTAGCATTCTGGCTTGCCTTTTGGGTGCTTTTGCATCCTGACTAAATGAACAGTCTAAACTTTATATGCCATCTCCCTGAAAATATCAACGTTTTCTCTAAAACTTTTTTGAATATCTTACTCATCTAAAGGAGGTCTTCCGCCAGCTTGCTGAGGCCAACATCAAGATCAAGCCTATTAAATGCCACTCCTTTAAAGACCAAATGGAGTACCTAGGGTTTTTAGTAGACGCAAAAGGGCTTAACCTCAACTGGCCAAGGTGGAATCTATTTGGAAAATGACTTTGCTGACCAGTAAGCAAGACATAAAAGTATTCTTGGGGATTGTGGCTACTGCAAACGCTTTATCCCTAACTTCAGTTGTATTAAGGGCCGTTATTTGAGCTACTAAAGAAGGGTGCTGTGTTCAAATGGACTGAACGCCAACATTGCTCCTTTGACACCCTTAAGAAGGCGTTGGTCAGTGCGCCGGTGCTACACTCTTCAACTTTTGATAAAAAATTCATTGTTCAGATAGATGCATCTCTTGCCACTGTTGGGGAGGTTCTATCCTAAAAAGATGATGAGGGGGAGGAGCACCCTGTGACGTACTGCAGTAAGAGCTTGAACTGCCAAGAACGCAATTATACCATGACCAAGTGGGAGTACTTAGTGGTGATCTACGCATATAAACGTTTTAGGGTGTTTTTCACGGAGTCAAGTTTAAAGTCATCTTGGATCATGCATCATTATGATGGTTGAAGAATCTCAGGGAGCCTGAAGGGCGTCTAACTCAATGGGCTCTCAAACGTCAGACTTACAATTTTAAGATAATTGACCGGCCTGGGGCCAAACACTAAAATGCTGACTGCTTATCACAATTACTAGCAATTGATGTTATAATGGATCTAAGTGATGTGATGTATGATAAGTTGATCAGCGTAAAATATGATAACAAACCGCTGCAAGTTATAAAGGCATCATATAAGATGTGAACCAATACCTTTCATCAGAATGGGAAGTTGTACAAATGTATTGGAGATTCTACGGTGAATTTCTGTGACCCTTGGTATGGCCTAACGTTATCATGAGTGCACATAAGACATTCAGACATGGTGGAGTACACAAGATGTTGGAATTGTTGTGCCCTTGGTACTATTGGCAAATCATGAACTTTAACGTGCTTGAAACAGTTTTCTGCTGCTACCAGTGCTAAGTGGAAAAGACATTACACCAGAAGGCCTTATACCAGCTAGTAAATCCGCATTTGCTTGGAATATGGTTTCCATTGATGTCATTGAACCCCTGCAAATGGGAGCTAATTTGTCCAAATACATTCTAGTGGCAATTGACCACTTGAATAGATGGGTTGAAGCGCAGGCAATACAGGATGTGTGGGCGGTCACAGTAACCAAGTTCATAATGTAATGCATAATCCGTTGACATGGCTGTTCTCAGTTTGTTCTTACCAATAATGGAACCAACTTCACCTTGCACATCCTTCAAAAGTTGAATAAGCTGATGGAAATTCGCAGTGTTCTGACAACTCCATACCACTCCAAGTCCAATGAGATGGTTGAGCGAGTTAATGGGACTTTAGTAAACATACTATGTAAATTAGTTAGAAAATCAACCTTCAGTTGGAGTTCTCTCTGATCCTTTGCCATCTTGGCTTAAATTATTAGCTATCATTCTGCCATGGAGAATAGCCCTTTTCAATTACTATATGGAATGCACCCAGCTTTTCTGGAACTGCTCCATGCTTGCATCAAAGATACTGGAATAATTGATCCTCAACATTACTTGACTAACCTAGCAAACACATTAATCAAGTTGCAAACCAAAGCGTACTCCATCAGTTTTTCTAAAAAGATTTAGAATTAGGATGCAAATTAGGAATGGCGTAGCCGGCTAAATCAGTTCAAAGATGGAGTTTTTTTTCTATTCCATGACCAGTATGGGTTTGGTTGGAAGCACAAGTTAGCTAGAATCTGGATTGGTACATTTTATTTAACCGAGGTAAGCTGACCAGGGGACAGACATTACCGAATATATGTGAAACTAAGAGAATAACTAAGAAATATAAAAATTGGGCACACCAGGGTACTCAAGTTACCCCTGTTGCCAGCGGGACTGCCAGGTATGGGGGGGGTTGGTGCACTACTACGAGGGGAGTTTTCCCTGCTATGGAGTAGGTGTGAAGGAAAGGGTCTGTGTGGAGGAACCAGAGTGGGAACCATGATTCTATGAGCGCTTTTTGTCTTGGTCTCATATATCCATAGAGCCAGGCTTGGAAGTACTCTAGTAAGTGGACATGGAATCTGTTAATAATCCCATGAATGGTTGGGATTGTGCCCTTGAACGCATCTAATGCAATTGTGTGTATTGTCCACATTGAAATGGGTATTATTAGGGAGCGGAGGGTAGATGGGATTGGTGACTCGATCTGGAGCGCGAAAATACTCTTTGATATCGAGAATTCCTGTTCATTTTGAATCTTGAGCAGGCATGCGACTTCATGCCATATAGCTTTGGTTGAGGGGCATGTTTATAGGCGGTGATGTAGGGATCCCTCCCCTCCACATACTGCACATGTTTTGTGGAGGGAGTTGGAGCGGTCCGCCGTCCTATAGGTCCTTCTCAAACAGCGCCAGGCGTTTGCTCTTATCCTTGGTTGTAGGAGTGGGTGGTGTGTCATTTTCCACATTGCTTTCTGTGTGGTTAAATCATAGGGAATGTCCAGCATATCTAGGTATTCTATCCTAGCTATGCTTGGGGTTATTGCGAGCATATCCCTCTGGGGGTGGTTTTCTGGGTTTCTTAATTTGAATTGGGGGCTGGGTCGTCCCCTTCCCTGTATAGTACCCATGTTCTCTATGGTCCATCCCATACAGCGGATAGTTCAGAGGATATGTTTGAAATGAGGGGAGGTTTCATGTGGACCCGTTGCAGTAGGGTGCTTGGCCAGGTATTAAAGTAGTCTGGGTGGACTATGTGGGTTGGTTAATTTGAGCGCCTGTGCAAAGTTAGTCCTTGCTGCTCTGGACCAATGTTGTTGCGGGAGGTCTGGAGCAAGGATTTCCTTTATCCAGGTACCTAGGATGTGATTGGCATGGCTCTCAAAATCTATAAGTCCCATGCCTCCGCTTGAGCGTGGGCCAAATAGTGTTTCCATCCGTATAGGAGGGTGAGAGCCAGGCCACAGTCAGCCCTGGATAAGCGCGCGAATTGAGGTATAAAGGTAGGTGAGAAGGCTATCGCATGGGCCTGGTACCACAGTATTGGGAGGATGAGCGAGTTAGCAACTGTAACTCGTCCTGTTAGTCCTGAGGTTCTTCCCTTGAGGGAGGCGACGCGTTTGGATACCCGTTGTAACAGGTTACTTTCCATTGTCTCATTAGCATATCCCCCTGATTCTAGCCAGATTCCAAGGTGTCAGACAGGAGTGGTGGTGGGAGGTGTTGCAAAGGGTAATATAAATTGGGTTTTTTCTTCGAGTGTTGGTGTGAGGTTCTGATGTTGTGGCCCAATTGTTTGTGTATTTGCCTAAGAGGATGATTTCTGTCTTCCTTTTGTTGAGCGATGCATTGCTCACCTTGGAGTATTCCTCTAGAGTGTGTTCCAGCTGTTGGGCATCTTCATTGTTTGCTATACCTGCTACGCAGTCATCTGCAAAGGCCAGTATCTTGACTGTTGGTTGTCCTTGTGCGGTTATCCCCATGAGACGTGAGTCAGTTACTCGGAGGAGTGGGTCAAAGCTATAAATGTATAGCAGTGGGCTGAGGGGATCCCCTTGTTTGAGCCCTCTGTGTGGTTTAATCTTGTTTGTTAGGAATCCAGGGCCGCATACAGCCATAGTTGCAGATTCTGTAAGGAGCATCGCCCATTTTATGAATCTTGGTGGGAGTTTGAAGGCATGTAGACATTCTTTTAGGTATGGCCAGCTAACACGGTCATACGCCTTTTCCTGATCCAAGAAGACCAGGGCACCAGTTGCTTTGGATTGGCAAATGTTTGCAATAGGGTGTATGTTGTTCCAGATTGAACGCCCTGGTATAAACCCAAACTGGTTGGGTGATAGGGCGTCAGATGCAATTGCGCCTAATCTAGCTGCTAGAATTTTTGTGAGTTTTTTTGTCAGTGTTGGAGAGTGCAATTGGGCGCCAGTTGGCCAGGTCCAACTTGTCACCCTTTTTATACAAGGTTATAACGTAGGATTCATGGCCTCCTGGTAATAGGCGTGTTTCCAACAAACTCTGGTTCATTGACGCCAATAGGAGGGGGGCGATTTGTTGAAAATATTTTTTGTAAAATTCGTAGGGTATCCCATCAGGCCCTGGGCATTTCCTACATGGTGCACCGCGAATTGTTTCCCAAAGCTCCTCCCGTGTGATAAGGAGTATATTGTAATTTGGTGGTGTACTTTGTATCTTGGCAGTTTAAATAAATTCTTTAATTTTTTGTGGATCTGTTGGCATATTGCAATATAATTCGGTGTAATAGTGGTGTACTTCTGCCTTGACCTCCTCAGGGTCAGTTGCCACAGTGCCATTGTCTTGCGGACCTGTGTGCACATGGGCTGGTTTCCGCGGGAGTGGAGTTGGCGGAAAAAGTATGTCAAACAGGTTTCACCTTCCTTTATGAACTTACCATTGTTCAATACTTTGATTCTGTGTTGGTGTTCAAAGATGAGATTGTTAAGTTGGGCTGAAATTTCTGCCCATTTGCGTCCCCAATTAGGGCTATAGCCAGATCTAGGAGTATTTATTTCCAGGTGGTCTAGTTCTGCCAAGGTACGCTTGATTGTAGCTGTGTCCGCGGTGTACTTGCATGATGCAATATGTCGGTTTTTGTTGATTAAATCTTTTTTGAAATTTTCCCATGTTCTGATGGGATCTGAAGTGAATGGTGATGTGAATTCTGGGTTTGTAGCCTTGTTTTCAACCCAGTCAGATATATCAGGCAATTTTTATAATTTCTGGGTGAAGCTTTCTCCAAGGCGACACCTGTGTGTGGGATTGGATTGGCGCTAACTGCACCATAACTAATCAGTGATCAGAAAAATTGATCTTTTTTGTTGTAAATTTGGAGATTCTTGAGTGGTGGGATTGTGGGATGAGGATGTGGTCAATACGACTCATTGATATGAGCAGTCCCTCACATATGTTGGGACTTGTCATATGGGGAAGGATTGGTGAATTGGGAGGAAGAGCATCCTGTAAGCCAAGAGATGCCTTCATTGTGCGATATTCAATGTGTCCAGGTGGGTATCCCCTGGGATTAGGCCATCAATCTGTATTGGGGTTATCCCAGCAGTTAAAATCGCCTAACATGATGATATCTGGTGGGTGGGTGAGGGTAGAAACTTTTCAAATTTTTTTTTCTCTCAGTTGCAGTGCACAGTGTGTAGATACATGCTAACGAAATTATTTCATCTTGGCATGTGATTGTTGCTACCAAGACTCAAGCGTGTAAGTGTGATGACAAATTTGAAATTATAAATTTTTTGTTATTTTGGATGATCACCCCACAGTGAGATGTCCATACTGATTGTGATGGTGCGAGCCTGGTTGACCAGGATTCTTCTTCCCCTTGTAGACAGTGGCTTTCTTGGATGGCCAAGATGTCTACAAGAGGTTTTCGCAGGAATGCCAGCTTTTTGGCTTGGGAAGTATGAGCCCTGGCTCCCGCGATATATAACATCCCTATTGACACTGAGGTGCCCGTGGCGCCTCAGGAGCGGTTGGGAGGACCCTCTGGTCCTATCCCACCGCGGCTCATTTTGGCCATGCTCTGCGTCTGTACTCCAACTCTTTCACTGCCATTGTTGGTTCCCTTGATCTGACCCAATGATTCAAGGGAATTGCGGTTTTTTGCATTTGCATCAACTTTTTCTGCACAGGTCTCATGTTGATTTGATGCAGGTTGTTGTTGGATTTTATATTTTTGAGGTTCAACTTTGTTGCATTGTGCACCGCATTTTCACCCAAATTGCGGTTGCATTGTTCCTCAGTATGTGCATGACTGATGACGCTTTGTGGCTCAGTCTTGTTACTGTGAAAATTTTTGACCTGGGCATATTGTTCTGATTGGTTGGTTCGGTGAATATCTGAAATATCCTCCTGAATTTGTCCGTGGTTAATGGCAGATTCCGCGTGTGCCGCCGCTTCAGCTGCCGCACTCTTGCGGGCTTTTTGTGCTGCTTTACGCTGTTTACTTGTAACTGGGTCCACGATGGAGTATAGTCCATCTTCACCCCAGCGGAATGGGTGGTGGCCATCAGTCATTTTGGCGAAGTTTTCATTATCTTTGTCCATAGCTTCTTCACAAAAATCATTCTCCATTAAGCCCTCTTTACAGGGCATGCATGTTCCTTGTGACCTAGTGAGCCACAGTGGTTGCAAATGGGTGGTGCACGTTCCAGTGTAACTAAGAATGCAGCTGACTGGCCCCCATCTTGAAAATGAAATTCTGCTGCGCGGGGAATTCTGGATAAATCCTCTTCCACTTATGGAGAGGGGTTGATTACAGCGATAGCTTTGCCCGTGCATAGGTCGGGCATTAAGCGAAATTGCTGTAATTCAAGTTGTTGGAATTCTCTGTAGGCCACAAGACCTTTGTGGAGCTCCTCCTCGATTACCTTATGAGGAAGGTTGGTGGGGAGCGAGTCAAAGGAGATGAACAAAGTATTTGCTTTGTTCCATCTGGTGCGCGCAGTGCACACAATTTTTTTGCCCTCAGGGAGGGCAATTTCCACGCAGATTTTTGCTGCGGCATCAGCTTCATCGGCTGTTTAAAAACCAATAATGATCCAGCCGCGGGCCATGTTGTTGGTGGCTACGTACACCGCGTGAGGGAAAAGTGAGGGCTGTTCCTCACATGTTTTCTCCCACAGGGTTGGTGACTCATCCACAAGGAAGAGTCTGATCCCGTGTTCCACCTTTGACAAAGGTTGGTTGAATTGAATGTACATGTATTGCACATGCTTTACAGTAGATACCATAAACCCATATGGTGTCTGAGTTTGCAATTTTTTTATGGCTTGGGTTCCTGGTCCCCCTCCAGGGCGTTTCATGCCCTTGGTTGCATCGTTAAGTGCACTGCTTGCCATGACGCTCGCCCATGTTGTATTATTTTTGTTATTAAAGTCGCACATCTTTTTTGTGTGGGATTATATTAAATTTGCTGTTCGAATTGAATCATAGTAACTAAAGTGATTGTTACGAGAAAGAAAAGCTTGGATTGGTACATTTTTAATTATTGAGAAAACAGGTGTTGATGACTATACTATCAAGGACCCTGCAAGCAGTCAGATTCTCAACCAATTGCACATGAAGTTCCTTTGGTCATATAAACAATAAGAGTCTTATCATTACCATCTAGTACTAAAAAAAGAGACTTATCATTCAGTCAAGGGGGATAATGTCAATATTCTGATATGACTGGATGATAAGCCCAAAATAGCCATGGCGGATTGGCTAGAATCTACTGACCATAATTTATAAGGTATGACTATTTGAGCGCCTTGGGATGAGGCAATATTGGGTCAGGAAGGATAATTATTGGATCACCTTCAAATAAGGCAATAAGGAAATGTTGACATATGACAAATAATTAGCAGATCGCCTCGAACTAAGGCAATAGGGAATTTAAGAAAAGTATACTCTACCAGGGCTAATGAGAATACAGATGAACCAAATAGTCTAAGCCAAAGGAGCGCTATTGACCAAAGTCACTGATATATAAGTGAGATGAGATGTTCAAAGGGAATAGGATTGCTAGTAGAAAGTAGATAGCAGAGCAGAAGGAATCTGCTTTTATTATCAGGACGAATAAAGTGGTATTGCTGAATAAATTGCTTTAAATACTATTATATTTTACAAAGTTCATTTCAAGGACTGGCAATCTCCAAATTTTCCATCCATAGCATTAAGCTGAACCCTGTGCAACTCTTCTGGCGTATAGCAAGTATATTGCCAAAATTATAACACCAACTTAAAACATGTTTCCTCTGCAATGCTGTTTCCCACACAGTGTATATGCTTGCCAAAGGTCTCCCCTCCCATTCTTGTCCAAAACCTGACCCCACAGAGCAAAAAAGCCTTTCTCCAATTTCATAAACATGCTGCAGATGCCGTTAAGAAATCAATTTCCACTTCAAAACCCAAAGCAAAGGTTACCCACGCTAGTGCTTCTTTAATCTCCCAAACTTTCTGCCATCCACATTCAAGCGGAAAAATGCTTGTCCACTTACTAAGTGCAATTTATGCTGATAATAATTTCTACAATAACTGATCTTCTGCAAACTTGCCTTGAATATTGCTGATAACCCCACGCCCTTGCTTTCTGCCTTGGCCCGCACTATGTATGATGAGGATCCCATAGATGAGCCCCCTGGTCCCCCTTCCCCTTCTGCCATGGTGGGATAAGCGTCTCACCGCTGTACCACCTGGTTGATTGTGTTCTTATTATGTGTGTCTGCTGCTCATTTTGGGTGGTTGATTCATAGTGATTGGGTTTGGTTAGTTTTGATGTTTCTGTTTTGGTAATGTCCATCCCCTGGTTGGCGTACCTCTTCTAAAATTTAAAATTTAGAATTTAAAACTTACATATGTATGTTAATTATAGTCTACTATAATTTACATTAGAAAATCAATGTTGTGAATTATATTTTTAGTTGAACTAGCCAAGTGCTATGAAATAAAAGCTATGGTTCATGGTTGTGAATCTTTAGTTTTTTATGAAACGAAAGTAATAATTCAAGGTGCTTATCAAATGTTATGAAATTGATATGACTGGATAATAAATTACCTATCCAGTGGATCATAGTTATGGGACAAGGTGAGCCTTGAGATGGAGCAATAGATCATGTCAATCATAAGCAAATTGATCAAAGTAAAAGTGGTTTGGCAAATTGAGGGAATTCCACCAAAACCTCAATGATTGAACGAATCCTCTATAATTGTAGCCAATAGAGATTTACTAAGTGGAAAGGGTTTAAACCTGACGAGGAATATTGAAAATTAAATTTGAGTGTGGAAATTAGAAGAGGGAGATTTTTGGAAGAGTAAGAGAGAGGGACGTGTTAACAAAAGTAGCCATTAAGTGAAATATTAAATAAATTTGTATCACCAGGACAATAGCTCCTTATCTTATTTACTTGATTGATATAATTTATCAAGGATCAGCGATTGTCATATTGCTCATCTGTTGCTCAGTGGGTTCTCAACTGTGCATATAGCTTAGCGAAATCAGCCATAACCACCAAAAGTTAACTGTGGTGCTCAATACAGGGGGGATTTGATCAACTATTAAAAAATTTTTATATTCACCAAACAATGGCGCAACTGGTTTCCCTTGATGGGGCACTACCCAGTTTGTTGAGTTGTTCTAATACTCTGAACTGAAACTTGTCTTGGATACACTACTCCAGGATCAATTTTTTCATGAGAATAAGGGTATAACAGAGAGCTCAACAAGCAATCTCACCATCTACACCTAGTGATTTTCCAAGCCATCCAACTTGCTGACTGTTTGGCACACTAAAGAGCTGCTATAATGCGCTGAGCATAGATGGATTAGTAGTGCTGGAGAGGGAGGGGTTTGCATAGACAAGCTTCCCCACTTAACCGTCATGAAAACATACCCAGATTCTTTATGAGTTTTGAATTTGCAGTAGAAGGGGCTTCCAATTGGTGGAAAGCTAAACTGTTGTTATCTACTCTGGATGTCAAGTTTACTGACCAAGTCACCTGTTACCTTAAGAGTAGTACTGTAATGTATCAAGAGGTGAAGGAGACAGTGGTCCATATGTTTGGGGGGGGGAGCAAAAATTGGCGCGGCGCAAGGTAGAGTTTTTGACAATAAATTTTCAAAAAATGAGTCCTTATTGGAGTTTGCAGAGTGGTTCATGGCGGAGGCTCATGTGTTGATGGAAGCAAATATAATATCTAATGAGGAAGCGAACATAGCGATGACAGCGGCTGTCATGCCATATTGAGAACTTTATAACTCTATGAACCACATTCTTCAAGGCAATGCAGAGCTATTAAAAATTGTCAATTGTTTAAGCAATCTGTATATCACATTTAGCGCCCCAATGTGGAATGAAAGGCCTCCGCATCTGCTACCAAATCCCCATCAGAAGATGGACCCCAACGATTTGGGTACAATGCGTTGGTTGATCCTCATCCACTTAATGCTTGGGCAGATCCTTTCCATCCCCATTATATTCAACCAGATCGCCATCAGCCAAATTACAATCCCTTCTTTGATTTCCAGCCTGACCCTGTGGGTGTGATAACAAGACAAGTGCCATTTACTAATGATCGTTTCTCATGCGGCCAAAGAGGCTATTATACGGCTAGTTGTCCAGGAAAACTGAATGTCCATGCAGTGCCAGTTGCCCCAACTGGACAGGAAAAGATTGAGCGGAGTAGAGATGGGACTCTCTATTTCCGCTAAATCAAATGTAATTGTCCCTGATGATTCCCATGGTTCAATTGGTGTCAGTCCTGGTACCCACCTTGACGATTTATTATATCAACAAATCCCATAAGATATATTGACTTCCAACCAAGGGAGAGACCCCAATAACGCAGACTTGGAATTCCTCTGGGATGTGCAAAAACCGTATGCTTGGCAAAATACTTTAGTGGAATAGTACTGTAGACATTGGACACTCAACCGGTACTGCAGCCCTAGAGATGTGATGTGACCATTCCAGTACAGAAAATTACCCAGGAGTATCCTCATGTCAGATCCAGTATTATTAATTCTCTGGATAACTTAAAACCCTTGGATGTTCATGTAATAAATACTAACGGTATCTCCTATTCAGAGTGTACATACTGTGATATTTTTGTAAAGAATACAAGAAATAGGGCGCTTATAGATACTGGCACTCCTGTCAATATTATCTCCACCAAGCTCATGGCTAAGATTCAACTGAAGCCTGATGTGGAACATTGAGTAATGTAAGGGACTTCGTGGGCACAGAGCAATGTGTCAGAGGGCGCCTACAGCGCATTGCATCTGAGGTTTGGTTTGTTCAGGGCATCCTCTCTGGCGGTGGTTCTTCTCAAATATCACTATTATATGTCGATTGGGGCCACGTTCATGTGGTGATTTGGGGCAGTGATTGATATGGTGGAGGGAGCAATTAATATTCTGGGACAATAGATCCCATCTATATTACCTCCACTGGAGTCCTGAAAGACCCAATTCATGTCAGTCAAATTAATCTCACATATAGAAATGGTGTGATCCCTGTACGATATTGGCAGATGAAGCAGAGGACCCAAGCTCTTTCTAACTAGATCTACAAGTATGATGGTATTCCTCTACGGGCTGCCAGTGTTTTAAGTATACCTTCTGAGCATCAGGTTACAATAGGGATGGAGCTTGAAATAGCATCCCTGAAGGACTATACGGGGAAATTATGGGCCCATACCAGCAATTGTGGCTAGAACCCCATGTGGTTCCTAGGTTCCTCTTACAGGTGTCAAGAGATATATATGACTGAATGATAAGCCATATATCCAGTGGATTATAATTATGAGTCAAGGGAGTGAACTTTCTAAAATACTAACAGCTTGGCAAATTGAGGGAATTCCGCCAAAGCTTCAATGATATTATGAAACCCCTAATATGGTAATGAATGAGGAATTACTAAGTGGATTGGTGTTACTAACTAGGAATACCGAGGATTAAGAGTTGAGCGAGGGAATGAGACAAGGAGATTTTTAGTATGAAGAAAGAGGGTAGTAGAGAAGAGTAATGGAAGTAACCATTAAGTTTAATATTAATTAATGTGGTATCGTCAGGGAAATAGCTCTATAATAAGTACTTTAGTTTTATTAAATGTTGAGGGTCAACAATCCTCATATCACTCGTCTTTTGCTCAGTGGGTTTTATCATGTGCAACCCATTTGACGGAATCCACAAAATCCGCCAAAAGTTAACACCAGGGCAGAGAGAAGTTAAGGTGTTGATAGTAAACCTACAGAAGGAGTCTATGAAGGCTCAAAAAGCACTAAGTGGTGGCTTATCTGCATCCAGTTCCTATTGATGAGGTCCACCATATACACAACTTTTGTTCTTGGAAGACCTTGGGCTACCTTTGAAAACTCTATCCAGCGTAATGACTGTGGTTCCATGTGAGGCTCTAACTGGATTGTCAGAGGACCATAAGGACAGGGTGATGGATCTTTTTGAGAAATACCACAGCATTCTCACATCTGAAGTTAATGACTTGAGGTGTGCACATGGGATTGTGCAAAAGTTGGATATAAGAGATCGCCCTCCTATCTGGTCCCAGCCTATCCATTGCTCAAAGGTGGGGGAGAAAGTTGTATCCGATGAGATAGATAAATTGGTTAAACAGGGGATATTAGAGCCATCAAAGAGTCCCTGGGAATCCCTGGTGTTAATTGTCAAGAATAAAGAAGGCACTAATTGAATAGTAATCAGCTACCAGAAGCTTAACGGTATTGCAAACTAAGACTTGACCCGCCATATTATAAAATTGGTGGTATTCAAGGGATACACCGAAGGGTTTTTGCACAGGGTTCAACCCACTGAGCAATTAGGACCAATGATGTGAAGATAGTTGCCCTGGAAATAAAAGAATAGACTTGAAATAAATATAATGCACTTGCTCCCACAACTCTTCTTTATTTAATATATTTAATACAGCAGATTCTTGCTGTTCCACTAACTCTAAACTACAAAACAACCTCCTCTCCTTGATCATCTCATCTTGCTTATATTATGTAGTGACTTTGGACGATACTGCTTTCATGGCTTAGTAACTCAGTTCACCGTATCTCATTGGTTACATCAATTCTTCATTCATTAATCTCATGACGCCTAATTTGAGACGATTTTCCAACAACTCAATATTGCCTAATTTCAAGATGCTCAAATTAACATTACTCATATCAATCTCAGCAAATCCATCCATTCTTCCATAACGACCTAGGGCTTATCATCCACTCATATTGGAATTGTGACATTACCCCCTCCTTGACTAGATGATACGGCTCCTATTGCTTATATGCCAGGAGAAACTTCACATGCACTCAGTTGATGATCAGACCGCTAGCGGGGTCCTTGATAATATATGCATCTATTCCTGTCTTCTCAATGACTTTGAATGGCCCAATCCAGATACTGGCCAGCTTGTGTTTATGGCCAAACCCATGTTGATCATGGAGTCAGACCATGTCTCAATCTTTGAAATGTGCTAGGACACTTTGCCACACCCTATCAGCAGCCTGGCTTTTGATTCTCATGGCTAAGCTGAATGAGTACACTTCATTTTGTAATTTAATCAGCATATTCATTACAACAGTTAAATAGCGTTGTGGATCCATTCTACCAGTGTCCTCTAAACAGGCATATAGGAAGGCAGGTAGAGTGGGATGCCATTTGTAAAGCAATTGGAATGGACTTTTCCCCAAGGCAGAATGGTAGCTAATGTTGTAGGCGAACACCGTGGTAGAAAGAAGGGTACTCCAATCAGAGAGCCTGTCAATAGCCAACTTCTGGAGTATGTTCACCATGGTCCCATTAACCCGTTCAACCATTCCATTGGACTCAGGGTGATACGAAGTTGTTAGAACACCACGGATGGCCATCAGCTCATTAAACTTAGGTAGAATGTGTGAAGTAAAGTTTGTCCCGTTGTCAGTAAGGATAACTGGGGAAAACCATGTCACTGAAATATACAATCCATAGCAAGCTTGGCCACCATAAGTGCCCCCAAAACTGTGTATTGGTCACGCCTCAACCCACCTGGTCAAGTAGTCGATTGCTATCATGATATATTTGGACTAGTTTGCCCCTGTTGGCAAGGGACCCACACCATCAATTGAAATGGTGTACCAGGCAAAGTGTGGCTTCACTAACCGGTATGAAGTCTTCTGGCGGAATGGCTTTTCCACTTGGCACTGGTGACAGGAGGAGATAGTAGCAAGTCCATCAAAATTCATGCTTTCCCAGTAATACTGAGGCCGCAATATCTCCATGGTCTTATGTACTCCACCATGTCCAACCGCTTGGTGTGCACTCATAATAATAGTTGGGTGGGCAGAAGGTCTTAGGATATTCATGGTAGTGTCCCCTATCCGCTTATACGGTTCCCCATTTTTCTGGAACGTATTGGCCCTTATTTAGTCCAATACCTTGATTACTGGGGGCGGTTCATCATTGTACTTGCTACTAAATATCTTATCAAACATGGTATCACTCAGGTCTGCCATATCTGCAATCATAGTTAATCTCGATAAACAATTGGCATTCTGGTGTTTTGCTCCAGGTCAATAGAGAATTTCGAAATTGTATGCCTGCAATTTAAGAGCCCACTGGGCCAGACGTCCTTCCAGCTCTTTAAGATTTTGTAACAAGTGTAGCGAGGCATGATCTGTTACAACTTTGAATTTCACACCATGAAAATACACCCAAAATTGCTTATATGCATAGATCACCGCCAAGCACTCCCGCTTGGTCATGGTATAATTGTGCTCATGGATGTTCAAACTATGACTACAGTATACTATGGGGTGTTCTTCTCCTTCCTCAACTTTTTGGGGTAGGAATGCCCCTACAGCGGAAAGGGATGCATCTATCTGGACAATGAACTCTTTTTCAAAATTGGGATAGTGTAATACTGGCGCACTGGTTAATGCCATTTGAAGCGTATCAAAAGCGCTTTGATGACGTTCCGTCCATTCAAACATAGTGTCCTTTATTAATAACTCAAATAGTGGGCCCCCAATACAGCTGAAGTTAGGGATGAAGCACCGGTAATATCTGACCATTCTCAAAAAGACCTGTATATCCCGCTTGCTGTTGGGTGGAGTCATTTTTCAAGTAGCTTCCACTTTGGCTGGTTGAGGTCTCAGCCCTGTGGCATCAACTAAAAACCCTAGGTACTCCAGCTGGTCCATATAGAAGTGGCATTTCCAGGGTTTGATCTTGATGTTGGCCTCAGCGAGCTGGAAGAATACAGCTTCTAAATGGTTGAGGTGTTCAGAAAAGGTTTTGGAGAAAGGATTAATGTCATCAAGGTATACAAGGACGCACGACAGCTTTAGATCCCCAAGAATATTGTCCATTGCCTGTTGAAATGTAGCTAGGGCATTACACAGCCCTTGTGGCATCTGGGTTGGTTGTAAAAAGACCTTTGGATGTGATTACTGTGCACTTCTCCTGCTCCACCGATGGCAACTTGATTTGCCAGTAGCCCAAGATCAGGTCCATAGCTGAGAAGAAACGAGCTCCCCTAGCTGATCTAAAGCATCGTCAATCCATGTCAAGGGATATAAATACTTTTTGGTGATACTATTAAGCTTCCAGTAGTCAATTACTACTTGGTTAGTACCATCCTTCTTTTTTACAATAAGAACAGGAGAAGCCCATGGACTCTTTGATGGTTCAAGCATCCCTTGCGCTAATAGCTTGTAAATTTCCTTAGTTAAAACTTCTTCTGCCACCCTTGTTTGGCGGATCAGCCTTGACCTGATAGGATGATGATCTACAGTGTCCAGCCTATAAACAACCCCTGCGCACATCCTAAATCATGGTCATCAATGGCAAAAATCTCTTTATATTTTTGAAATAAAGCGATTGCCCTATCCTATTGTGGTTCCAACAGCCCCATTAATTAATCCCACGATACAACTGCCATTACACTGAGCTGTGGTAGAAAGACAGACTAAATTCCTCCAGTGACCCAAAGTCATGAACTGAAAGAACCTCCTCAACAGGGATTAAGTGTAAATATGTCACTATTTGGTGGTGGAAGATTTGCAGTGATACCATTTGTAGAATTGCAAGAAGAACCTTGATCTCCACCTGCCCTGGTAATATAATGCCTGGGGCCATTTGGTGCTCAAACTGTGATTGCTGATATGGCCCAATAACCTCCCCATAGGGTCTGTCCGGAATTTTAACCACCAAGTCAGTGTTCAATATAACTTAATGCCCAGATGGAATAGATATAGGTCCAGCAGCTCTGAGCGGCAGCCCTTAATATTAGTATATCTGTTTAGGAAGGGCCCGTGTTTTGCCCTTTAACCAATGGTAGCGCACTAAAATTACTCCGTCGCTATAAGCTAGATTGATATTCCTCATATGCACTGGATCATTTGGTACTCCACTAGAGGTTAAGTGAATTGAGATTCGCTGACCCAATATTTTAAAAGTCTCATTCATCATATCAATAACAGCCCTATAGTGTCACAAGAAGGCAGTTCCAATTAACAGATCGTAATTGCTATTTGGTAACATTATAGCTGGAGCTACCATGACAATAGAACCAAACCTCAGCGGAAGGCACTGTATGCCTCCCTTAGAGACTGTATTTTCCACTCCAGCAGTGCCGTATACTATACGGTGTTCCACATCTGGTTTTAATGTCAACCTGGCCACCAATTGGGTGGAGACTATGTTGATGGGGCACTGGTATCTATGATGGCACAGACTCAGGTCTTAGCTACAACCAGGTCACAGTAAGTACATACGGAGTAAGATGCATCTTTACTGTTTATAACATGGACATCTATGGGATCCCTGTTTCCAAGGAACCACGCAATCCCTTCACCAATTCTAAGTATTGGTTTATAATAGTTTTGACTGGAAGAGCGACGATTAATGCTTGCAAGAAAGGGGCATCCGTGGAGGGATCTAACTTTTCAGGGGTTACTTGGTTGAACATTTGGCAAGAATACAGCTTGACCTGCATCTGGGACCCCTTTTCCGCCATAGCCGCTGACTGCACTTGTGTCAAAACATTCACCCTCCAAATGGCTGCTGATATAAAACCAACTCATGGTGCAAGGGAACTTCTGCTGAAAATTCTAATTTGGGTTCAGGTGGGAAGTCTAGTATAGCGGAGATAGAGAGTCCCTTCTCTACTCCGCTCTGACTTTTCCCTGGCCATACTGTTCCAGTTGTACACTAGAGACCAATTGATTAGGGCACCATTGTGCCAGATGCCTTTGTCAACTGCACTTGAAACAGCTGACCACGTAGGGCCCACATCCCTAATTAATGCAAAACAAGCCATGTTGAGAGTTGGGCTGGAAGTGATCAGCATAAACAGGTCTAGGGCGACTGTTGGCCCATGGACAATAAGCAGGAATGGAGTGTATGTTTAACTACTGATGATAACTTGGTGAAATCTTATCTGGACTGACAAAAATACCCAAATATGACGATTCAGCAGTTATAGCAGAAGGATTCTGCTTGGCATTAGGTGAAGGGAAGTTGGCTGAAATATAGTGCAAAACTGAACAAGTTGAAGCAAGGGTACATCTTCATCCAACAGTGGGGCCATAACGTTATGTAACTCATGGTATGGCTTCACAGCAGAAGTCATTGCAATACACACATCAGCTTCAGATAAAATTACGTCCCCAATTAGCACGTGAGCTTCTGCCATAAATTGCTTAGCAGATGTGGTGAGGGTTTCATTCCGCTGAAACCTGATGGTCAAAGATTTGGCCTTCCACTGTGACATTTTTGCAGTTCTGCTGAACAATTGCAACACCATCTCTTTGACTTCTTGGTATATAATGGAACTTCCTGAAAGGTAACAGACGACTTGATCAGCACTTCCAACATCTAAGGAAGAAATCAACAGTTTTGCTCTTTGTTGATCTGAGACTCCTCCAGTTGCAATCTCAAATCGCTTAAAAACCCATGAATATTTCCTTCACAATTGAATGGGGGCAGCTTATTGCAGTAGACCTCCTGGAGCAGCTCATCTTGTTTTTTAAGCGCAGCATCCATCACCAGTTTCACCTCCGCATAGGCAACTGACCCAGAATGATGATTAGGATATCTATCTAAACAGCACTGATGCAACATGGCTGGCAACTAAATTTTTATTATCTATAATTGATCAATGGGCCCCCTGTAGTGAGCACCACTGTTATAAAGTAGGCAGTATTTGAGGGATAACCGAAGAGTTTTTGCACAGGGTACAACCCACTGAGCAATTAGGACCAACAATGTGATTATTGTTGCCCTGGAAACAAAAGAATAGACTTAAAATAAATATGGAGCACTTTATCCCATAACTTTTCTTTATTTAATATTTAATACAGAGGATTCTCGCTGTTCCACTAACTCTAAACTACAAAACAACCTCCTCTCCTCGATCATCTCATCTCACTTTATTGTAGTGACTTTGGATAATACTGCTTTTATGGCTTAGTAACTCAGTTCGCTATATCTCAAATATTACATCAATTCTTCATTTGTTAATCTCATGACTCCTAATTTGACGCGATTTTCCAACAACCTAATATTGCCTAATTTCAAGGCGCTTGAATTACCATTGCTCATATCAATCTCAGCGGATCCATCCATTCTGCCATATTGACCTAGGGATTATTGTCCAGTCATATCAGAATCGTGATACGCTGCCACAAATTGATGATGCTTTGGATTATCTAGACAGTACCAAATATTTCTCCAATATTAACTTGATATCAGGGTACTGGCAAATTGAGCTGCCAGCGGCAGAACAATAGATGTGTGCTATAATCATTTTTAAAGGGTTGTTCCAGCCTACACATATGACACAGGGTTTGTGCAACGCTCTGACTACGTTCCAGCGGGTATGGACACTATTTTAGGTGACCTAAAACTTGCTTGCGTTCTTGTCTACCTTGATGATATCAATGTGTTCTCACGGACATTAATGAAATATCTTGGACACTTGGAACAAATGTCTACTGACTTGTTTAAGAAAACATCAAAATTAAGCCCCAAAAGTGCCACATTTTAAGGAGAAATTGTAGTACCTTGGGTTTATGGCAGACTCCAAAGGGATTAACACTCAGCTGGCAAAAGTGGAGACTATATGCAAGATGACTTAGCAAGGTCTAAGCGGGCTATTTAGGTGTTTTTGGGGATGGTTGATTATTACTGGATGTTCATTCCCAACTTCAGCTGTATTGGGGATCCGCTTTTCAATTTATTACTAAAAGCTACCTTAGTTTGGACTGACCATTTTCAAAACGCTCTTTTATGTCTTACAAACCGCGTCAGCTAGCGCACCAGTTTTGCAATAACCTAATTAAAAAAGGAATTTATTGTACAAATGGATGCTTCCCTTTCCGCCGTAGAGTCCATGCTATCCCAAAAGGATGATGGTGTGGAGCATCTCGTCACATATTGTGGCTAAAGCTTAACAGGTCCTGAACATAATTACACTGTGACCAAGTGGGAGTGCTTAGCAGTAATATATGCATATATACAGTTCTGGGTTTACCTGCACGGGGTTTAAATTAAAATGGTAACATATCATGCATCCTTGAGGTGGCTGCAGAATCTGTGGGAACCTGAAGGGCAGCTTTCACGATGGGCTCTGAAGCTACAAGCATATGACTTTTTGATTGTCTACAAGTTTGGTGTGAAACACCAGAATGCGCAAAGTCTTTCACGCTTGTCAATGGTCGCCACTATGGCGTATTTGGCAGAAATAATGTATATAAAAGCTGCTTGTGAGCAAATACCACAATGAATCGCCACAAATGATCAAAATGCTGGATGGGCTGCAAATGGGGTACCTTTTTGAACAATGGGGAACTATATAAGCAAAATTAAAGAAATGACGCTGAGTTTCCCAAAATCTTACGCTAGACTAGCAATTTTCATGGATGCTCATAGAGCAGTAGGCCATGGAGGGTTGTGAAAAACACTGAAGGTCTTAAAACCCCATTACTATTGGGAGAGTATTAACTATGATGTGCTTGAGATGGTTGATTGTTGTCACCAGTGTTAAGTGGACAAACCATTCCATAAGAAGACCACCTACCAGCTTGTTAAGCCTCATTTTGCATGTCATACTGTTTCTCTGAATGTGGTGAGGCCTCTGTCAACTGGCGCAAACCGCTCAAAGTATATAATAGTAGCCATTGATCGTTTGATAAGATGGGTGGAAGCAAGAGCAGTGATTTAGGGGCTATCACCACTGCTAAGTTCATCCTGGAGTGTCATAAAGTGACACGGCTGTCTGCAACTTATCCTCACAGACAACAGAAACAATTTTACGTTTCATATCCTGCCCAAGTTGAACGAACTAATGGCAATCTGTGAGGTTTTGGCTACACCCTACCACTTAGAATATAATGGAATGGTGAATGGGTCAATGGAACATTGGTGAATATTCTTCATAAACTTGTAGAGGATCAGCCCTCTGAATGGAGTACCCTATTATTCACCACCATCTTTGCATACAATATATAGCTATCATTCATCAACAGGGAAAAGCCCCTTCAAATTACTTTATGGAATACTTCCAGCCTTGCTGAAATTGCTTTATCACAGTGTGGTGGATACTGGCGGAGTAGAGCCTCATTGCTATTTGACTTTCTTAACTGACATGCTGATCAAACTGCAAACTGAAGCATACTTCACCAGTTTAGCTAAGAAGATTTGGGATCAGGCTGCTGACCAATAGAGACACAGCAGCCTCCCACAGTTAGGGGTAGGTCATCTTGTCCTGTTCCATGACAAACATGTATTTGGATAAAAAAACAAGATTGCTAGTATATGGGTTGGACCGTTTGAGATAATTGAGAAGATAGGTGTTGACACCTAACTATTAATGAACCTGCGGGTTGTCAGATTATTAACCAAGTACACGCGAAGTTTCTTTGGGCATACAAGCAATATGAGCTTATTGTTCAGTCAAGTGGGTTAATGTTGTGAAATCTATATGACTGGATGATAAGTCATCTATCCAGTGGATCATAGTTATGGGTCAAGGTGAGCCTTAAGATGGAGTAATAGATCATGTCAATCCTAAGCAAATTGATCAAAGTAAATATGGTTCAGCAAATTGAGGGAATTCCACCAAAACCTCAATGATTGAAAGATCCTCTATAATTGTAGCCAATAGAGATTTACTAAGTGGAAAGGGTTGAAACCTGACGAGGAACACTGAAAATTAAATGTTGAGTATTGAAATGAGAAGAGGGAGTTTTACTGGAAGAGTAAGAGAGAGGCACAGGCTGAAAGAAGTAGTTGTTAAGTGTAATATTAAATAAGGCGGTATTGTTGGGGTAAGAGCTCCTTATTTTAAGTGCTTTATTATTATAATTTATTGAGAATCAGCAATTTTAATATTGCTCATCTGATGCTCAGTGGGTTCTCACCTGTGCAACTAGCTTGGCAGAATCAGTCATAACTGCTAAAAGTTAACATCAAAAATCTAAGTATTCTCATCACTATCTTTTTACCTTCACTAAGAGCATGCTACTTTACTTATTTAAGTACTAAAAGCTAAGAGACTTAAAAGACATATCTAGTAATACATACAGCTCTTATTACGTAAATTTATATAATAAAGTAAAACTGGGCTAACTCTCTTTCCTCTCAGCATAACTTTCTGAGAAAAATTACACAAAATGTATAAAACAAATCGAATTTGCCAGTATTAGTTTCACTCCAATGTCCTTGGATTCTCTGCTGGCTGCTCCAGCGTGGGGCAGCGGCAAAACTCCCCCCACCATTTTCTGTCCGTCAGGAAAACGCGCTAGGACTGGTTCACCCAGTCATTCCAAACCTATGGGCTGATTCCTTCCGCCTAAGGACCTGGATGCCCACCTTGCTCATACCCAAGCAATACCACGCTGCCCCCTAGTGCTCCCCCAGAGCAACATGAATTTCAGCCTTAGGGTCAAATATGGAAATTTTTCTATAACACAACCAAGCCATTATCAAAATGGAACAGGTGGTGATGACACCTGCAAACTTTATCAATTTCTGCCCCTACAAGGGGTATTTTGACCTCAGCTTCACCTGCGAAGCTGACACTGCCACTGCAGCAACTGTGCCCCTGGTATTCCAGGGCACCCCTCTCCCCACAAATCAGACTTGGCTCCCAGTGGACACCACTTTGGTGGTCCAGTTTGCTGGCCTGCCCACCCTCCTCCCCTGAAGTGCTCCACCAGGAGCTGATGGATGGTTTGGCAGCCTATGGCTCCAACCCCATCCTACAATTTGTGGTCCCAAATGGGGCCACACAACTTGCTGGGCCTCAGGCATATGGCACAATAAGCCCCTAAATTTAATAAAATTGCAGTGGCAATTCCGCCACGCACCATTATTCCCTCAGCGCCCAACCATCCATTTTGGGCCCATGTCAAGGGCGGGTGGATGATATGTCTGTCATGTTTTGAGTTAGACCACTCGAAAATGCAAGTGCCCCTACTCAACCACTTCAGATGGATTGGATGACTCATCCGCCGACCTCCAATCTGCTGCCCACCCTGTACAATTTCAGGCATGAGGCACAATCCTACCTCCTCCACCCCAAAGACTGCTGCTGCAGCTACACCTACAGCCACCAATCAGCCTCCTCATCACCCTAATGCCATAAATAATTCCTCCAATCAAGCATCAGATTGGATCCCAGTTTGATCCCATGATTCTGCAAATGAATCAAACAAACCTCAACTGTACGCTGATTCCCCAATTCAATTCAACCAAGACCCATGGGAATTATTGGCTGAAATTGACAAATCAGGTAAGTTCATTGAAGAACCATCTCTGCAAATTGAGCGGTTTGTTAATGCAGAATGGGACACCAAATACCCTCCTTGACTTTATACCCCAAAGCCAAATGCTGAGTCATTCCACAGTGATCACTAGAGTGCAGTCAAAGCAGCTGCAACACCAGATTGTCATCCCCTGCGTAAAGCTGTCACTAAGTCAATAGCAATACTCAAAGGAGAAATTCTACCTCCTGTTATCTCCAAAACCTTAACCCCTAAAAAGCAAAATATTGGTGAACAAGTATTACAAAAATGCAAACAATGCTATCCAGAATGTGGCAACTATAGCACGGAATCCAAAAGCAAAAATAACCTGAACCAACATTGCAACGTTTGTTCAACTCCCAGATGCCCAAATTAAAGCTGAAAAAGCTTTAACCAAATATCTCAGTGCCATTTACCTAGATGGCAATTTCCATGAAATTCCAATTATTAGAGATAATGAACCACATACCGCAGATGCCCCAACGCCATTACTGATGGCCGTGACATGCACTTTACTATGGGAGGAAGAAGCTGCTGCTGCTGAAGGGCTGCCAAAGACAAGCCCCCAACCCCCTCCCCTTCCGCCATGGAGGGATAAGCGGCTTCCACTGCCTACCTGGTTGGTCAGTTTTCAAAGCGTTTCACTCAATCCACTTATTAGGGCGTTTTGTTTGAACCAAATAGTTACGTTTTTTAGTATATTTTTAGTTTTGGTAATGTCCGTCCCCTGGTCAGCTTGCCTCAAATAAATATAAAAGTAAAACTGGGCTACATCTGGTGCTTATATGATCATAGGAATAGGCCAGAATTTAAATCGCACCACCATTTTTGTAGTATTTATGAGGGAAGATCCAGAGAACATGAGATGAAAGTAAAAATTCAAAAGCATACAAAAATATCTAAAACTAACCAATGGGCTAAATTAGCAACTGCAGGTCTTGCTTCTGCACTATTTTAGTGGTGAAATCTAAAAAGATGGTATATCACAATTTTTGGTTGCTTTCTGTTTATTTGCAAGGAAGATAGCTATGAGCTCTAGAATGCCTATTGTATTAAAGGACCTTCTTAAATTCATCAGCCATTATAAAATAAAGATTTTAAAACATTAAAGGAAATGTTCTATGCTGAGACAGCATTAGCTAGGATTTCTATATATAAATAAGTTATACAATTCGTTTCTTTGAACAATCTTCCTAAATGGGGTTACCACATGCGTTTTAGAAACTAAAATAATGATCTAAATAAGAATTTTATAACTATAGGGGTATACAATAATGATAGATTAGCGTAGATTAAAAATGTATGTGTGTTTGCGCCTATACTAATAATCTTTAATTACAATATTAACCTTTCAAACTACCATAAAAGCAGCGATTAGCATCATAATTTTCTCTGAAATGGCTAGTAGGGTCAAAAAGGTATTTGGGGAAAGAGGAGCTAACACATTTTGTATATGGTTTTTCTTTTAATACTAATATGATTAAACTAGTTCGTTATACCAAGTAAATAAACCGAGATTACAATATGGACAAATCTAAAAACTAGACGAATTTAAAATACTAATACACTATATGAGCTATAGAGTTTTAGTATGGCTTAATTTGTAAAAAGTAAGCAAAGATATAGAGGGTAGTTGCGGTGGCCCAGTCAGTGGCTCAGCTCCAGCATGGCCTGCCCACCATCTTCTTCCCCCTGACTTCCCTGAATCTCCCTGCAGTGACATCTCAAAATTATTTGATGATGCTGAAATTGCTGTTATGAATGTCGCAACACTTGCTTCATTCAACCCCTCAGCCAAAATAACCCGCCACAGTATCTCCCTTTTCACCCAACTTCCTGAAGCCTGCAAAGAAGCTGAAGTTCTCCTCGCAGCTTTTGTTGAGACACTTTCCCGTCATTATCTTGATGCAGAAGTGGAAAACTCCTACTACGCTGACCTCAGCCCCCACTATGCAGATGCCCCAACGCCCTGGCTCTCTGCTCTGATCTGGTACTGCAACCAACACCCCTTGATTGAGGCGGGTCTTTCTGAAAACCAACCCCCCGACCCCTCCTCACCCTCTGCCATGGTGGGTTAAGCAGTTTCTGCTTCCCACCTGGTTAGTAGTTTGTTTTGCCATTTTGAGTGTTGTGATTGGTACTGTCCATCCCCTGGTCAGCATACCTCGAATAAATCGAATAAATCGAATAAATCGATATAGAGGGTAGTTTCTTGCAACCTAGAGAAAAAGTATAGCTAAGAAAGCTTAATGTTATAAAAAATTCCCTGACTTCCTTCTATGCAAACTTTATGTTTTATATTGGGAAAATTCATGTTGATTTTATACCAAAAATAAAGATTTCCAGTCTTTTTTCTTTTGATACTAAATTTTTGGAGTTCAGAGCATAGATAAAAATTGCTTTATGAAGTTTAATGATTAAGGATGTTTTGAAAGGGCGGAGAAGTGATCAGAATTATAAGTGCAAAGCTATTACCTAACGCTCATCTATAATATAGACTAGGCCTTCCCCATTGGCAAGTGGGGTTGACAATAGCTTAGGATCTTTCTTATATGGAAAGTGGCAAATTGTCCCTTTAATTATAGGATAAAGAATTTGTAATTGCACCTAAAATAAATATTTATCAAAATATAAAATTAGCAGTAAAATTAGAAGCTATATAAATAATGGTTTCTAATTTTATGTATGAGAATTAGCCTGCAGGAACTTTATAACTTGGGAACAAAAGGAGGCAGAAAATTGATGTAATTTTGCCTCCTCAGCATCTGTTTGTTTTACTGGAGTGGCAAATTTGAGAATTGGGTGTTGTGTTTTACACATATTAGACATCAACCACCGTTCTAATCTAACAGAGAGTGCAGGAAATCCTCACCAAGAAACTCTTCTATTGTACCCGCTATAGCAGATGGGACTGAGATGAATTATTCTTTTCCTTGCTGATAGTATCTTTTTTGACACTCTCCTGTCTTCTTGATATAACCTTGGCATGTTATCCCAAGAAACAACAAAAGCTTATTTTTACCTTTCCATTGGCATTATCAGCAACAAAGGTATCCTTCTCACTAGTGTCTTCTTCTTTAGACCCATACTGGTTACTGATGATCTCTTTATTTAAGCCCAATATAAGTGGAAAACAAAAGATAATTCAAGAAACTGTAGTTAAGACATCTTTATTATAATAAAAATAAAGTATTTATATATTTTTTTAGATATATATAAAGTGTAACTTTTCTTTCTGATTACTATCACTTATTAGTAAACAATTTGATTCAAACAGAACAATAGATAATCATCACCAGTTGAGATGAGCATGTTTAATAAACAAGGACAGTATTGGGCGAATGTGGTAAAGGGTAGCAGACCTGGAACTGCACCACCCAAAGGCACTAAGCGCACAGGAGTAAAAAAACCAAAGTAAAAATAAATAAACCTGAGGTGGTGCACCCCACAGTTTCATGGATTCTTTTAATAAAGTACTGCAATTACATGGATTTGTCACACTATCAACTTCTGTCATCAATTGAACATGGGATCCATGTATTTTGGGGCACAGAGGCACTGGCAATGTGGGAAAAGTTTTTCAAAGCCAAACAAAATTATTCCTGCAAGCTATGTACATGAAAAAATTCATATTATCCGCTGTGGTTGGATGGATCTTGGGTTTGAGACAGCAGAGGTGCAAACAAAGACGCAAAGGTCAGAGTAGTGATTGACATTCCTGATGGTTCACGTTTGGTACTAACCAAATGTACACGTTGAACAGAATCTAAAGATATATTTAAAATTTTGACTATTGTCTGACAACACTGGCACATAAAGTAGTCAAACAACATCTCCAGGAGTGCCTGGAATCCTATGGAGAAATTAAACAATTTGAGATGCAAAGATTCAAGCTGATGATAACCCCCAACTATACCTCCTTATGCCCCATGTCGCTGATGCTCCCACCCCAATGCTGTCCACCATGGTCCGCCAGCTAAAGCAGGCGCCGGACAAAAGTTTCTCCAAAGCCTCCTCACCATCTGTTATGGATTCCTATGCTGATAACCTAGGGGCTATATTAGGACTTTTTTAACTCATATTAATCCCTTTGTTTGGCCCATTTGTGAATAAAGATGCATGGCGGCTCCCCCTTTTGGGTTGGGCATCATAAGTACTAAAAAGATTCAAGCTGATGTTGACTCTTAGCATAGGAAAACAGTTGCAATTTTTTTTAAACCCAGAGGCAGCAGAGGATCTCACAAAACTTTCCCATATTGCATCCATTATTATTTGTGGGAAAAATCTAAATTATTCCATGCAACAGTGGAGAGTGCGCCACCTATATGCAACCATTGTCAGGCCTTTGGGCACAAGATTCATTCCTGTATCATAAAAGAAAGCCCAAGCGAAATGGAATTCTGTGAGGAAGAAATGGGCGAAGATGACTCAGAGTAAGCCAAAATCACCGATATCACGCAAGCATCTTGTTAAAAATTATGATATGACTGGATGATAAGCCCTAAGTCGATATGGCAGAATGGATGAAATCCGCTGAGTTTGATATGAGTTGTGGTAATTTGAGCGACTCAAAATGAGGTAATATTGAGTTGTTGGGAAATCGCCTCAAATTAGGTGTTTGTGAAATTAACAAATGAAGAATTGGTGGAACCAAATGAGATATGGCGAAGTGAATTAATAAATTATGAAAGCATTATCATCCAAAGGTGTTATGATACAATAAAGATAAGATGATTGAGGAGGTTAGGTTGTTAGTAGTTTAGAGTGAGAGAAACAGCAAGGATCTGCTGTGTTTATTATATCAAATAAAGAAGTATAGTGGGAGCAAGTGCTCCATATTTAACAGTTAAGTTATTTCTGTTGTTTCAAGGCAATGATTCTCATATCGTTGGTTCTATTGCTCAGTGGGTCAAAACCTGTGCAAAATTGTTCTGGAGTATTTCAACAATAACGCCTATTTCATAACACATTCAACTAGGGAAAATTTGGAAAATATAAATTATTTATCCACTTTCCTTGTTGGAGCGGAAAATGGCCAAACAAGCTCACATGTTGGCTGTGGCCAAGGCAAAGGCCTTGGCAGAATCATCCATTATGTCTAAACAGATTAATGAAGACATGGAAGAACCAGCAACAATGAGCTAATCAAATTCATAGTAAACCAAGCAACCAATCTAAACAAACAGGATTTGGAGGAGGCCAATTTAGAAGAAAATTCGTCAGCACAGGATTTTGGCACATCCCCCAAAATTTATGAATTACAACCCAAATGGAATTGAAAATTAACAATTAAATGCATCAGATAAAGATGTGCCCAATGAGAACACACAAGTGCACCGCAATGATAAATTGAAAGTCAACAAAGGCAAGGGAACAAAAACAGCAGCAATGAAAGAGGCAGAATATACCCCAGTGCCTACTCATCATTATGGCACATGCAGCAAGGACGCAAAGTTGAGCAAAGAGGGCGAGGGAGTAGGGCTAGAGTGCCCTGCTAACCGCTCCTGAGGCGCACTGGGCGTCTCAGTAGAGATAGGGATAATGAACATAGCGGGACTTAAGGTCTTAACATAATGGGCCAGAAGTTAAGTCTCCTGCGCAATCTGCCTGTAGACATCCTGGCAGTGCAGGAAACTCACTGTCCACAGGGAAAGGAGGAGGCATGAGAAAACATGCTCCTTTTTAACAATATTGTTTTGGCTGCAACATTTTGGGGTGATAGTACGTGCAAACAAAAATTTCAAATTCATTAATAAAAATTCTTCTTGGACAGCCACATACTAGATGTTACCTTTTCATGGCATGAAGAGGTGCACATAATAGCAAGCGTGTATGCAACAAACTGTGCAATGGATTTTTAAGAGTTTTTATTGGCTTTGACACACCTCCAGCTTCCAGTAAGCACTTTTGTCATGAGACATGAACTGCTGGATTAACCCAGACACTGACCAATGACCACACACATAATGGAGACAACACAAGGGCATTTAAAACTTCTCATGTTAAAAAGCCACCTTCAGCCTATATAATACTTTACCTAAATGGTTGCCTCTCCTGCAGGACATGGCATGTCTGCATGTGCACAAAGGTATACTTAATTCTATGTCATGAAGACCTAAAACTTGCGCCTCTAATTTTCTGACACCAAATTTATAATTTAAACTACAAAAATCGAATTCTCTGACCATTAGCTAGTTTCAGTATCCTTCACACCAGTGAAAAAATTATCCAAGCACACAGGTTCTGCAGAATACGCCCAGAAAGTAAAATCAACTTGGAATTTACTCCTGGGTGGAGGAAATATCCTCAACAAGGGATTCTCAAACACCTTTCTGTTCATATCGACTTATAACCTGGGAAATTTCAAGAAATTAACAATAAAACAGATAAAACACACAGCATCAAGAAGATATAGGGCATCTTCAGACATCATTAAACGCACCTTGGCTGAAATTGATTACCTGGAAAACAATGTCCCACGCACAGGAGACAGCCCTGGATGGGGACAAAATTGGTCAGAGGTTTCTGCACGTCTAAACATCTTGATAAGTGATCACCAACACCGCGTTGGTGTTCAATACAGAGCAAAAAACCTAAAAGATGGAGAAACTTGTTTGAGTTTATTTTTCCATCAATTTTACACCCAAAAGAGCATGATATCCTGCACACAGGTCTGACAGCTGGATAAATTTATAAGGGAAGCATTCAAGGAAGGTGCAACCAAAGTACACAGGTTTTATACAAATTTATATAAATCTGATTTTGGTCAAAATAGCAAAAAATCAAAAAAATTCCTCACAAGTGTATATATTGACATCGTGGCTCAAACCAATAATTTATCAACCTAATATCACATGAAGAATTATGGGAAGCGGTGCGCGGTTCACCATGAGTGAAATGCCCTGGACCTGATGGGCTTCCCTACAAATTTTATAAAAAATTATTATGTATCTAATATTCTTCTAACTTCCATGAATAAGTGCATTATGAAAACATTCCTACTACCTGGAGGCAAAGAATCATACACAGTAACTATCTTCAAAAAAGGAGATATACTAAACCTATCCAATTGGCGCCCAATCTCCCTAAATAACTCTGACACTAAAATATTCACAAAAATTATGGCCAAAAAATTAGGGAAAATTGCAACTGATGTGATATCCCCATCACAATATGGATTTAGTACTTTGAAGATCCATATGGGAATTACAATCTCTTTCTGCTAAGCATCACTTTTCAAAAATCAATTCAGCCTGAAATTTAGCTCCACTAAAGAGATTTACGAAAACTATTAGCAAATATGGCGGGAAACCCCGCAAAAGAACCCGCAGGCTATGCCAAACGAGCCAGCACCACCCCCAAACGAAGCAACCCTCGGTTACCCACCTCAGGGTCAACCAGAATCACCCGCTCTCAAGCAGCAGCCATGAAAGCAGGCACCACCCCCCAACCTGGAGCTACTCCAACTAGCGCCAGTTCACCTGATCGCACTTCTGCAACCTGCACGCCTAACAGCTCTGTGTGCGCTGCCTCTCACCAACCCGCTGGGCCCCTCCAACAAAGGAGGCCATCACCCACGCTGTTTTAATGGCGTCTGCTCAGTTGAATGCAACTCAGCCCATCCAGACATTCACCTCCCCCATTGTGTCAGCTAATTCAGCCCCATCTATTATTGCTGACACTGTGTTTCCGGCTCCCTCCATGAGGGGCGATACCCAGCTACCTGGCCCCCAAATCCTCAGATGTAAGGTTGGATTAGCCGCACATTCTGGTTCACTAAGCACCAAATTGGGACAATCTACTCTTCCCAATGAGGATTCAAATGGTTCAGATTTTAAAACTTCACACCAGTTCCAATCTCACCCATCCCATTTAAACCCCATAATCGGCACTTCTCAAGTCGGCACTTTATCTCAATATGCTGAAAACGACCAATTCACCAATCAGCCAATGAGTTTTGCCCACAAAATCACAGCAAATACTCGGGCTGAATTTACCCAAATAGATTGGGATGGTGATGAAACATCGCCCTCCTCCCAATTGGCTGGAGTTAATTCCAATCTGGATGGGACTCCCCAATTTAGCGAGGCCCAACAATTACCTGGCCCCCAAACCCTCGGATGTAAGGTTGGATTAGCTGCACATTCTGGTTCACTAAGCACCAAATTGGGACAATCTACTTTTCCCAATGGGGATTTAAATGGTTCAGATTTTGGAACTTCACACCAGTTCCAATCTCACTCTTCCCATTTAAACCCCATAATCAGCACTTCTCAAGTTGGCACTTTATCTCAATATGCTGAAAACGACCAATTCACCAATCAGCCAGTGAGTTTTGCCCATGAAATCACAGCAAATACTCAGGCTGAATTTACCCAAATAGATTGGGATGGTGATGAAACATCTCCCCCTCCCAACTGGCTGGAGTTAATTCCAATCTGGATGAGCCTCCCCAATTTAGCGAGGCCCAACAAACCGCCCCTCAATTTAATATGACGCCAGCAACTGCTGTAACATTCCAGAAACAAGGGAACTCCGCAAACTTGTTCAAACCACCAGCTCACACTCAACCTGCAATTGCAGCCCAAAGCAAACACAAACGTACCAAAGGAGCCACTGGGGCGTGGCAAAAACCTCTGGCACCAACGCTACCCAAAGCTGATCCCCGTGAAGTGGCGTTTATTGCTGATGTTAAGAAGAAATGGGCCGAAACTAGAGCGCAAAAAGCTCTACCTCGCTCAACCCTCTCCCACGCAATTCGCCTTTATTATGGGCATAACCCTGTTGAATTCTATAAAGAGGATTACTTCTCATACTTTGCAGCGATTGCGGAGACATTCCCTATTAACACCACCATCCATGAATCAGTGGAGGGCCACTACATCGATGTGGCTTCACTGAAGCTGCCCTTGCTGACCATGCTGCCACCCTCCAGGTCATTATTCCACGCGGATCTCTTCGCATCTCCCGCACACGCTCTCACCTGGAGAAAATTTCATGGGTTACTTTTTTCCAACCTACCAACGACTGTTGATCCTGAGTTTCTTAAACTGGCACTCCATCGTGGTTTAATGGAGTTTGGGTCTGTTCTTTCAGTGGACTTTAGCGTCCCCTCTTACTATGCTCCCACTCAAAGAGCTCGCACTGCTAGGGCGTCGTTCATCCCCTCCCCCACTGTATCCCGCAACATTGAGGTTATTCCTCGTGTGGCGGTAGTTGGGGCATGCCCTGAGATCTTCTTTGTCGACCCTGATCAGGCGCGCCCCCGGTGTTCATGGTGTAACGCCCTCAGACACTTGTATAGTGGCTGCACAGCTCGAAAACAAGCCCTCTTAGCCACCACCCAGGGGCCTAAACCAGGCCAAAAACGATCCCACGTGGCTGCAGCAGAAATTCCACAACCCACACAATGGGTTCCCGTTCAAGACCTGTCCCCTGAGGCCTTACGCCTAGCAGTTGAAACAGCTAACCCCACTATTGGTATGGGATACCTTCGCGCTCATGCCCCCTTCCAATGGGCACCCCCTCCAATCTCCCAGAGTCAACTCCCTCTCTCACCAAGCGCAAGGCATCTCCCACAGGGTGCCCCTCGTCAGCCACCCCCACTCAGGGCTCCGCGGCACCCCCACCAACCTCCACCAGCGATTTATCGCATCAACCCTCAGCTCCCAATGGAGCTATGCCCACCAGCATGGACTGGCAACTCGCGGCCTACGGTAGAAGTGCCACCTCAAAGAGTCCTACCCCAACCCCACAGTCCATTTCGCGCGGATCCTTTGCAGTGTTGGAGGAAGTGAATATGGACTCAGACTCATCAAATGGGGACACCGCGGAGGTCACCATTGAGCAACCTCAGGTCCTTCCCCTGCAACGGAGCGGGGGCAGCATCCTAGGCTGGCTTACTGGGTCCTCCGCCCCCCCACCCTCTCCTTCCCCTCAGAACCCTCGACGCTCCTCACGGATTGCAGCTAATAGTCAAGCTAAAGGACTCAAAACTAGCCGCCTCAAAGCAGCAGGTTTAAGCGCTGGCAACCCCCCAGGACATGGAGGGGAACAGCTATGAGTCCCCATGGCAGCACCCTGGCCCTGCAATCCATCAACGCAAATGGGTTGCGGGACTTTAAGCGGAGAGCCCGTCTCCTCCGAAACTTCAGGTCAGCACAAATTGACATCGCTGCTGTCCAGGAGCCTCATATCCTCCCCCACGAACAATCTGCATGGAATGAACAGTTTGGAGGCAACTCCTTCTGGACAAACCATGCCGCCCTTATTGTTTTGAATCCCCGGGTTAAAACCCATTCTTTTTCACAATATCTAGGTGGCCGCCTCATACTGGCCAAACTCACCACTCCTGACTTCTCCTTCTTCGCTGCAAGCATCTACCTGCCTAATGCAGGTCAGGAGCAAAATCGGCTCTTGGAAGAGCTCCTCCAACTCAATCTCCCACGGAATACAGTCCTCTTAGGAGATTTCAACACAACCATAAGTTGCGTCCGTGACTCTTACCCCCTGCAACAAAGGAACGCCCTGGATCAAGTCGCCTCCAGGATTTCCTTCGCCTGAGTGGCTTTATAGATGCGCTTCCACCCTCCGCGTCTGGCCTAGGTTGCATGACTAGGATCCAGTATGATGGAGGAGCTTTCCAGTCAGCGTCACGCATAGAAATGGCACTGATTGGACCCCTGCTAATTGGCCGCGTCTCCTCTCCCATCTCTCGTGACAACCATCTGAGTGATCACAGGTCACTCACCGTTGTCCTTACCACCACACTTAGACCGTCGCGTAGGTTCTGGCCTAGGGTTGCCCCAGCTCTTCTCAACAACCCCTTCACTAAGGAGAAGCTGTCTATGACCATCCGGGAGACTCTCACCTCCCCCCCACCCCACCTGCTTGACCACAAGGCTAAATGGGCGGTGACCAAGGAGGGCATCACCCGCGTTGCTTACAACTGTGCCAAAGCCCAGATGACTGCAGCTCGCGCCAGAGTCAAAAGGGCGGAAGCCAGAATCAGACATCTAGAGCGAAACTGCCAGCCTTCGCCCTCTCCCAGATGGTTGGAAGACTGGGAAGCGGCGCAGGAAGCACTCCGCTTGGAGCTCACACTGAAGGAAGAACGGGCAGCAAACTTTACAACATCTCGTTACTATGCTCAATGGGAACGCCCCACCCGCTTCTTCTTTCAGAAACAGAAAGCCCGGTCAACAGCGCAGGATATTACTGCACTGAAGATTGGCACTACAACCACTTCAGACAAGGAGGAAATCACGCAGGAACTACACCGCTTCTACTCCAGCCTCTTCCATGCCACCCAGGTGGACCCATCGGACATCCAAGACTTCCTGTGGCGGGCTCCAGAGCCGCCCATTGACCCACGGGCTAATGAGGCTCTACTGGCGCCTATTTCCATCCAGGAGGTGATGGAAACCCTTCTGAAATCCCCACGGCTTAAAGCCCCAGGCCCAGACGGAATACCCTTTGAGGTGTACCTTCTGGAACCTGCAGTGATAGCCAGAACCCTCCGCGACCTCTTCGCTGCACTCTTGGTGAATGGCGAGGTCCTCCCCGACTCCAGAGGCTCAATCACGACCCTCATTCACAAGAAGTCAGACCGTGAGAACCTGGCGAACTGGCGCCCCATAGCGTTGATCAACACAGACCACAAGCTCTTCACGAAGCTTCTGGCCAACCGCATCACTAAATGGGTGTCACCTCGCCTCTCCCCATCCCAGTACGGTTTTATTCCGGGGAGGTCGTTATGGAACAACTATAATGACCTTCACGTGACTTTGACTGCTAACTCTCGTAAGGTGAATGGCTTTGTGGCTCTCCTGGATATGGAGAAAGCATATGATCGGGTAGCCTGGAAGTATATTGATGCTTCCCTGGCCCGCTTCCATCTCCCACCCGCAGCTAGGCGCTGGATATCAGCGCTCTATGACCAGCTCCACACCAGAGTCCTGGCGCCAATGGGTTTCACAGTGGCAGTACCAGTTGGACAAGGTCTCCGGCAAGGGGACCCCCTGAGCCCTATCCTTTTTAACATCACCCTTGACCCCCTCTTGGCCTCCTTACAGGACAAGCTAACAGGGATTCTGGTCCTAGGTAAAGCCCCCACACGCACCATGGCATTTGCAGATGACACTGCCATTGCATTTGGCTGCCCTGGGGATGTTGCCCTAGCTGCTGTGACCATTGAGAGGTACACCAAGGCGTCCAACGCCATGGTCAACACCTCCAAGACAACAGTTGTGCAGGTCGGCTCCCTCACCTTCCCCACACCATTTGGTATTGAACCTGAGCGCGGTACCTTCCGTCACCTGGGCGTTCTCACCAACCAACAAGGAGTTGCGCTAAAAGACAATGAGGACTTGCTCCTTGCAGCAGTTAACTCCAGGATTGCCAGCTGGAACCGGCGGCACATCACCCCCCAGGGTCGAGCTCTGATGGCCAATGTGTTCCTTCTCTCCAAAGTCTGGTTCCTAGCGCACGTCTGCCCATTCACAGATGCCTTTTATACGCGGCTCAATGTACTCCTCCGCTGTTGGATCTGGGGCTCAAACCATCCACCAATGGCCCTCTCAACCATTTCCTGACCCTGCAATGAAGGGGGCCTAGGGCTTCTGGACACGCGATCCCACGCCACCACAATCTTCCTGAAGTTCCTATGGCCGATTGTCTGCTGGGACGCGACCCCCATGCCCCAATGGGCGCCCGCCCTCCGCCAGTCAGTGTCAGCAGCTTTGGGTCTTCCTAGAGCATCTCTGACCTCATTAGGGGAGTGGCTCACAAACCACCCAGGCCATCGCCTAAAACCATCCTCATCCCCCTACTGGAACCAGGCTCTCCTTGCCCTGAAACGAGTAGGCGCGCGGATCCACCATGCCTTCCCATACAGAAGGGAAGGCCCTGGCCTCAGCCCACGTCGCCATGCAATTGTGCACAATGGACAAGTTGTCACAACTCGCCTCAACCCCCAAGATCGTCCTCCCATCCGCCCAAGACTCCTTGAGCTCCTCCCTCCCTCCGTGAGATTTGACCTTAAGGAATTGTGGAAGGACGTCTATCACCCCATCTTGTCAGCAAAGGTGTCCAACACCTTATGGAGGGTGCTCCACTGTTCATACAGGACAGGGGACCGGACTGGCCCTACCTTCCAGCACCGAAGCTGCCCCCGCTGTGTGGAGCCTATTGACTCCCACCTCCATCGTTTTTTCACTTGTCCAGGTGTCGCCGCATTTTGGCCAAAGGCCCGCGCGCTCCTCCATGCTCAGCCCTGGTCTGGACACCCTGTGCAAGACCTCATGTTTGAGCAGACATTGCCTGGTTGCCACCGACCCCTCCGTGTCCTCGCCTATGCCACAGCCATCTGGACCATCCATAACTCCTTCCTTCGTGCTGCCTTTGACCAGCAGGTGTGGACCCTTCCACACATGATCACCCACTTTCAGGTACACTTTGAGATGGCCCTGAAGGTCTGCACTATGTCGCCAACCCTCCCCCGCTCAGTTGTCACTGCAGCACGGCTCTGGCGCGCAAACCCCCTCCCTTTCTCGATGCCTCCTCCCTCCCTTCCTCGCCTCAGGCTCTTAGGAGCCCAGGCGTAATTCAATAAACATCGATGAATCCCCCCTTGGGTTGGGACCATCTAGTACTAAAAAAAAGATCCATATGGGACAACATCCACACAGTTGCAAGTGTCTGCCAATCTAAAACCTCTGGAGCGCTTGTCTTTATAGATCAAGAGAAGGCATACGACAGGGTGAACTGGACTTATCTTAAGGCCTGCCTTCAAAAATTAAAAATTCCAAATAAGTTTATAAACTGGGTGATGTTGTTCACAGAGTCAGCCACCATGGCTGTGCGCGGAGCAGGTCTTTTAACTAACCTAGTTATTCACAGAGGGAACTCAAACAAGATAACCTCTAAGCTCTCTATTATATATAATTTTAGTCTTGATCCCCTAATCTGGAACGCAATTACCCTCATCAATGAAATTAATGTCTATGTCCAACCACCAGTCAAAATGATGGCTTTCACTGACTACTGTGTGGTGGGTATCTCCAGCAACTAGTATGCTCTCATATCTGAGAAAAAATACAAGATACTCATCCATCAGCAATGCATCACTTAATACTGTGAAAAAGTGAAATTATACTCCTGGAGAAATACTAGACCCATTGACGCCATCCACCTTGGGTCAGCAGACCAGTACAACATCAAGACTCCTCACAAGACCTAGGAGGCGAAGGTCACCAATTACCCCACTAGAACTTCCCTTCACTACCAAGCTGTCAAATAACTGTCCTCCACTTGGGGATATGGTTAAAGACAGGGGGTTACGCCAACACCATGATAATAAGCAACTCCTAGATAAAATAGAAAAACGCATTGGCTCTTTGAAAGGATATCCTACAGGTCTAACTGGGCGAATTGTGATAGCCAATTCCATGATATTGTCAAACATATGGTTTACAGCCCATGCAATTGCTTTTTCACCATCTTAGATTTAACAAAATATATGTCTTGAAACAGGGATGGATTTGGTCTGACCATAAAGCCCTTGTGCGCTTTAAAACTTTAATTGGCCCTAGGAGGAATGAAGGTATGGGGCTAACTAATTATGTAGAGCAAGCGGCCCATATACTAGGATCCTAAATAGCTTAAGTGACTAGTCCAGACCTTCCAGACATACATTGAGCTAGAGAAGCAAGATCTAATTTTGCACAAGCGCTCCTATTAAGAAATCCAGATTATCCAAACTCATTGATTAAGTATCTGGCACCTCACCCCTCCAATGCAGGACCGCATGGCACTCCTGTACACTTAAAATGAATACTTATAGCCATGAGAAGAGCAGAGTAAAAGATACACATAAGTGTCCAGACCAGTTACTGAGGTGCCCAAGGCTAACTCACAGACAGAAATAAATGGCCAAGCAATAACAAACAACATAATAAGCTGAAACCCAAGTACCATTGACAGATTTGATTACCTGGATCTAATGGATATACCATACAGCCTGGAGACCCAAAGAATGGTCTGGAGATACACACACTACTCACCACTACAACCAAGGATACGTGCACATGTATGGAGATGCATGCGGAGAGTGTATCATATGGCAATATGATCAAACGCTTCTCACTCTTCATGCACAATATGTGGCCAATATGGAAGCTTATTACACCGCCTAGAAGAATGTCCAACATTGATAGCTATCTGGAAAGAAATCATTCTCCTATTCCGTCAAGGAAATGGACAATCGTTCAGTTTATATAGAAACATGTTTTCTCTCAACATGGAGTCACCTATTCATCCATCTTTATGGGCACTAATAGTAGCATTAGCACTATGGACAGTCCATACTATATTATTAGATTAATTTACAGGAACAGCGCCTACCCTCCAAGAAGCTATTAATTGCTTTCACTACCATATATTGAAACATTTTCAAGCATGGTTTTTGGAAAGATGACCCTATGCAACAGAAGGATAATCAATTTATGATTCCCTCTATTTTTCCTAAATATTGACTCATTCCTTCACTAATGCTGCATCCAAGTATAAGTCAGCATAAATACCCCATTATCCTAAGCATGGCAATCCTGGTGGGCAACATGAGAGGCTATGAACCCTCTGGAGTGTCCTCTTTTTTTTAGTACTAGATGGTCCCACTCTGGGGTGTCCTCTTAGATATTCATATTATTGTTTTTTATTTTAACATCATTACATTAGAAGTGTACATCCCCTTGTCAGCCTGTTCAAAAAGATAAAAAAGATATATATATATAAAGAGAAAACTTTCCTTTTTCGTTGTAATAACTAATTGCAACTGATTCAATTCAAGACTGGTAAGTTCAATAATCCATACTAGGAGATGAGTGTGCACCCAATGCCTGTTAAGGATTGGGCAAGAGTGGTGAGAGGCACTTGGTCAGTTTTTGCACCATCCAAGGATAGAAAATGCCCTGGTGACACTGAGGGCCAAGACAAAAATAAGAAAACAGTGGTGAGTATATTGTCAGAAATTTTAGCATGGAAAGCCAATTGCAACCATTACATCAAAACTCCACACTCTCAGCCTTTGTCGTCAGTGAAGTATGGGATTTGAGTTTTTCTAGATATGAATTTAATGTCACTTTGGGAGAATTTCCGTGGTGATGATGTTAAACATATCCCAGCCATTTTTATATGTCCCATCGCATTTAATGACCTGGAGTTGGTTGAACCTAGGGTTTAAAACTTGCAAGCAGTGGACGCCGTTGCACAGGTGTGCGTGGTGGTTGATCTCCCAGATGGTCAACTGTTGGTCAAAAGAAGTTCATGCATTGGACCAAGTATAAGCAATTTTTTATTACTTTTGACTTTCTCCACACAACAGTGAGACTTGGCGTCCTAGAGCACCATATCTTAGATGAGCTTAAAAATTATGGGGAATGCTGAGATTCTGATATGACTGGGTGATAAACCCTGAAAAGCTATGGTGGAATGGCTAGAATCCGCCCACTAGGATTATTTACTTATATTTGACGCCTTTAGATGAAGCAATATTGTGTTATAGAGGATTATTATTAGATCACATATAATTTAAGTCAATGAGGTGATGTCAACATTTGACAAATACAAAATAGATCGCCTCAAACTGAGGCGATAGAGAATTTAAGAATACCATTCCCAAACCAATGAAATTTGGTGGAATAGAATAGTCTAAGATAAGGAATGGTATCATCTGAAGTCGCTGATATATAAGTTTGATTGGGGATTGAAAGGGGGGTTGTTAATATTTGAGATAGAGCAGAACAGCGGAAGTCACTGTATTCACAAAAATAAATAGAAAGTTTTGTTGGAGCAATTGCTCCTATTTTATTTTATTTTACAGTGTTTTAAGGACCAACGTTCCCCATATTTTCTGTCTGTTGTTCAGTGGGTTTGACCTGTGTGATTTTTATGGTGGATCTTAATAATACCGCCCAAAATTATGACAGTGGTGCTCACTACAGGGGGCCAATTAATCAACAATTAAAAAAAATAAAATCTCCAGTTACTGTCCATGTCTCATCATGCCTGCTTTGCCAGAGAATCTTCATGAAGCACTGCACAAGCTAAATACAAGGAACTCAAATTCACTTTAGACGCAGTGCTCAAGAAACAGGATGAACTTCAAGAGTGGAACACAATTATTGACCAGCTCAACAGCATGTCAGCCAAATTCAAATTCTGAGACAACAAAACAGGCAACTATCTGTTTTCTTAGATAACACTATCAAACGACTGAACTGAACAGAGCGAAAATTGACCAGTACCTCCTAGCACCCTCATTGGGAAGGAGATAAATGACAAGTAGGGGAACAATATGATGAGGAATATGATGCTGGTTAGAGTTATTACACCCAAGAAGGTAGCTCTGGATATGAGTATAATCAGAGTGCCAATTTCATCAAGTGATGACCATACTGCCCATTATGGAGGGCCATGCTACCACCAAAGCAGTGGACATCTCCCCTTCCACTGGACCAGCTCCTCATCAAGAGACTGCTTATGGGTCTCAACTCATTCTCAGTTTGCCCCAAAAAGTTACATTTATGAGCGGGATGAGGAGGTCATTATTGAGAAGTTGCCTCCGTTTAATTGCAATGGGAACATCCATGGCTTCTTTAAACGTTTTGAGTTTGCAGCAGAAGGTGCCACAGATTGGCATAAAGATAAACTTTTGATACCTTCCTTGGATGTTGGGAGTGCCAACCAAGCACCTGATACCTTCCAAACAGCTCCATTACCTACCAGAATTAAAGGACACTATGCTGTGCCTGTTTGAAGGTACCTCAAAAATGTCACAGCAAAAGGTGGAGTTTTTAACCATTGGGTTCTACCATAATGAGACTCTCAAAGAGTTTTCTGATTAATTTATGGCAGAAGCTCACATGTTGATTGGGTCAGGCTACCTAGCGAAAGCCAATGTGTGAATTTTAATGACCTCTACAGTAAAGCCATACCATGACCTACACAATGTCATTTCTCTGATTTTGGATGACAATATTCCACCGCTCAAAACTGTGTAGTCCTTACGCTGAATAATTTTAAACTTTCCTCCACCTAATAAGGAGCAGAAACATCCACCGTTGCTTTGCCCTTTTTATATGGGGGAATATTCTTGTCCTGCCCACATTTCGCCTAGCAACCCCCCATCTTACTATAACTCCACGCCTTATCCTCAACCAAATTACTCCCAACCATTTGACTCTTGCCCCTGCACTGTAAACAAAAATAACCAGCAGCCAATTATTAACCCAGACATAGTTACGCTGAGTGACAGCAATTGTCCTACTGACCTGGGCCAGGTTACGCCGAATGTCAACCCAACTATTGGGCTGGACCCTCTTATGAGAACCAAGGGCGCAGCTCTTATGGGGTTACTTGCTATGAATGTGGCTGCACTAACCACTTGGCACAGAGTTGCCCTAACCGTCATGTCTACTACGTGCAACAGGATCAATACTATCAGGCAAAAGATGGAGTAGAGTAGAGATGGGACTCTCTACCTCCGCTATCCCAACCCGGAACGTCCCTGAATCAATAGTATTATATACCGCAGAAGTCCCTCAATACAATGACAGGATTCTATACTAGCAATCAGTTGGTTGAGTGAACGTACTGATGTGAGAGTAATCCAAGGCCACAGCGGATGAAGAACCTCAGGAGCAACAGAAGCCATATGACTGCCAAATGTTTGATCAAGCTTCTTCTGACAAGCTAAATCCCGCCACAAATGCGCCCACCCTGAAAGGAGTAAACGTCACCCTTCCAGTAGATGTCATTGTTAAAGGATACCCCAAGGTCAGTGAGGGGATTATTAGTTTTCTTTGAAAAAGAGATCCTTTAAATGTCCACGTATTAAACAGTCAATATTCTTCTTATTCTGAGTGTACCTACTGTGATATTTTTTAAGCAAAAAATAGTGTTTAAATTATAATAGATACAGGCGCTCCAGTCAACATTGTTTCCACTAAGTTGATGGTAAATTTGACATTAAAACCTGATGTGGACCATAAAATGGTGTATGGAACCGCTGGAGCTAGAAGCATAGTCTCTCTGAAGGAGCGTACAGTGCGCTACCTTTGCGGTTTGGGTCCATTGTCATTGTAGCTCTGGTTATTGTACTACCAAACAATAATTATGACCTGCTAATTGGAACTGCTTTCCTGAAACATTTTGGGGTTGTCATTGAATGATAGAGGAGACCTTCACAATTTTAGGACAGCAGATCCCAATTTACTTTACTACTAGCGGAGTGCTGAAAGATCTGGTGCACATGGGCCATATCAATCTTGCATGTAGTGATGGATTAATTCCAGTCTGCTATCATCAACTAAAAAGCAAGACTTGGCCCCTTTCCCAGATTACAAATAGCAAGGGCTGCCTCTTTGAGCTGCTGGTCCTATTTATTATATCCCTTCCAGACACCAAGTCATAGTGAACACTGAGTTAAAGGTGTAAGTGCCAGCCAGGAATAATGGAAAGTCATTGGGCTTATCAGCAAGCGCGGTTTGAGCCTCATGTGGCTCCAGGGATTATACTCCCAGGCATGGAAATAAATAGATTTTGTTAGAGAATCTACAGAGCAAACCAATGAAAATCTATATAATACCAAATAGTGGCGTATTTACACTTGACACCAATTGAGGAGGTCCTTTAGATTCACAAGTTCAGTTTCTTGGATAAATTTGATCTAACTGTTGATTTGCAGCCCAGTGTAATGACATCGGTACTTCAGGAGAATTTAATAGGCTATTGGAAGAACAAAAATACCAAGCAATAGCTTTATTTTAGAAGCATAAGGAGATTTTTGCTGTTGATGACCACAACTTAGGGTGTGCTCAGGGGGTGGTCCATCAATTGGACACGGAGATCATCCCTCATAAGGTCTTGGCCAATCTGCTGATTAAGGGCAGTGAAAGACGTTGTCACTCAGGAAATTGATAAGTTGCTGGAGCAAGAGATGCTAAAGCCCTCCAAGAATCCATGGGCTTCAACCATTCTTATTGTAAAAGAGAAGGATGGCACCAACAATATAGTAATAGACTACCAGAAGCTCAATATTATTAAAAAAGGACTCATAACCCTTGCTGTAGATTGACAATGCTTTGGATCAGTTAGGGGAGCTCGTTACTTCTCAGCTATGGACTTGATACTGAGTTACTGGCAAATCGAGTTGCCCATGTTGGAACAGGAGAAATGCGCAGTAATCACATCCAAAGGCCTTTTCAATTGACTTATATGCCTAAGGACTGTGTAACGCCCCAGCCACGTTACAACTAGCCATGACTACTATCCTTAGTAACCTGGAGCTGTCATGTGTCCTTGTATACCTCAAAAACATCAATGTTTTTTTCTCAAATTTTTTCTGAGCACCTTGATCATCTAGAAGCAGTATCTACCAGCTCTCTAAGGCAAACATCAAAATTAAGCATCAAATATGTAACTTCTACAAAGATCAGTTGAAATAACTGTGGTTGTGATAGACTCTGAGGGGCTGAAACCACAGCTTGTAAAGGTAGAGGCCATTTAAAAAATGACTGCTCCTAATAGTAAGCGCGACATACAGGTACTTTTGGAATGGTCAGTTACTACCAGCACTTTATCCCTAATTTTAGCTGTATTGGGGGCCCTCTATTCAAGTTGTTAAATAGGACGCTGTGTCCAAATGGACGGAACATCATCAATCCACTTTTGATACACTCCGTATAGCGTTGATCAGCGCGCTGGTGTTACAATATCTAAACTTTGATTGGGAGTTTTTATCATTAAGATGGATGCGTTCCTCTCTGCAATGGGTGCTGTACTTTCTCAGAAAGATGACGATGGAGAGAAACATCTGGTAGCGTACTGTAGTTGAAGTCTGAACTGTCATGAGCGTAATTATACTGTGACCAAGGGGAGAGTTTAGCAGTGATCTAAACGTATAAGCAATTCATAGTCTATCTGCATGGGGTAAAGTTTAAAGTTGTGACAGATCACGCGTCATTATGTTGGTTGCAGAACCTCAAGGAGCCTGAAGATCGTTTAGCTCGATGGGATCAAAAGTTGGAGGCTTACAACTCTGAGATCCACCACCACCTAGGAGTAAAGCATAAGAACGCCAATTCTTTATCCAGATTTACAACTCTTTCCATGACAGCGGATATCAGCGATGTAATGTATGATATGATGCTCAGCAGAAAGTATGACGATGAACCTCCCCAAGTATAAAAAGTTCTAAATGAGATGCAAGCGAATACCTTCCAATGGAATGGGGAACTGTACATGCGGATTGACAATTCTCTAAAGTGAACTTTCTGAGACCCTCATTATGGCCTGGGATTATTATGAGTGCCCATAAGGCAGTCAGACATGGGGGTGTGCACAAGACAATAAAACTGTTGCGCCTTTGGTACTATTGGGAAAGCATGAACTTTGAAGTGCTTGAAACCATTTCCTGTTGCCACCAGTGCCAAGTGGAAAAGCCATTCTACTAGAAGACATCATACCGGTTAGTGAAACCACATTTCGCTTGGCATACAGTTTCGCTTGATGTCGTTGGCCCTCTGCCAAAGGGAGCCAACCGGTGTAGTTACATTCTGGTGGCTATCAACCACTTGACCAGGTGGTTTGAAGCACGGGTAATACAGGATTTGGGGGCGGCCACAGTGGCCAAGTTTGTAATGGAATGTACTATCTAATGTCATGGCTGCCCTCAGTTTATTTTTACTGATAATGGACCCTACTTCACCCCACACATCCTTCCCAAGTAGAATGAGCTAATGGGCATCCACGGGGTTCTGATGACCCCATAGCACCCCAAGTCCAACATAATGGTCGAATGGGTTAATGGGACCCTGGTGAACATCCTTAAGAAGCTGATGACTGATAGACCCTTTGATTGGAGTTCCCTCCTGTCTACTGCCGTTTTTGCTTACAATATCAGCTATCATTCTGCCATGGGTAAGAGCCCATTTCGACTATTATACAGATGACACCCCGCTCTTCTGGCATTGCTTTATTTGTGCATACAAGATATTAGCAGAATAATCCTCACCACTACTTGAAAAATTTAGCCAGCATGTTGATCAAGTTAAAAATGGAAGCGTACTCATTCAGCTTGGCCAAAAAAATGAAGAATGAGGTCACCAATCAGGTACAGCATAGCTGGTTGGCTCAGTTCCAAGAAGGTGAGATGATTCTGTTACATGATCATCACGGGTTTGGGTGAAAATACAAGTTGGCCAACATCTGGGTTGGTATGTTTTAAATAATTGAGTAAACCAGCACTGATGCATACACCATCAGAGACCAGGCAAGCGATTGAATCATTAAATGTGTACACGCAAAGTTTCTTCAAACCTATAAACAATAGAAACATATTGTTTAGTCAAGGGGAGGGTAATGTTAAGATTTTGATATGACTGGGTGATAATCTCTGAAGAGCTATGGCGGAATGGCGTGAATCCACCGACTAGGATGTATTAACAAGTATTTGAGCACCTTGAGATGAGGCGATATTAGGTTATAATGGATTATTATTGGATCGCCTATAATTGAGGCAATAAGGCGATGTCACCATTTGACAAATATTAATTAAATTGCCTCAAACTAATGCAAAAGAGAAGTGAAGAATATCATTATGAAACCAATGAGATTCAGCATAATAGAATAGTTTAAGCTAAAGAATGGTATTGTCTGAAGTCGCTGATATAAAAGCAATATTGGAAAATTGAAAGGGGGAGGTTGTTAATATTTGAGAGAGAGCGGAACAGCAAAAAGTTGCTGTAGGTATTGATATAGGTAAAAGTGTTATCAAGGCAATTGTTCCTATTTTATTATATTTACTAGTGTTTGGAGGATTGGCAATCATCATATTGTCTATCTGTTCTTCAGTGGGTTTGACCTGTGTGACCCTTACAGCGGATCCCAACAATACCACCCCAAAATTATAACATGGAACTTCAATATTTTGAAATGCAGTGCTTCACGCTTATGCCAGAGCTTAGCATGGGCAAAGCAATTGCAGTGATCACCCCAACAGCAGCCATCATGGAAATCTAACTCAGATTACACACACCACAGTTATTAATATTAATGGCCAGGACCCCCACACATTCCACATATCAGTGGATAGCGCACCCCCTATCTGCACCTATTGTCGTTCTTTTGGCCATAAAACACAAACCTGCCCTTACACAAGGGCACCACACAACATGAAATTCTTCCTGATGCAATGGGAAGCGCCGACTCCCATTATGAGCCCACCATTGACACCAATGCTGCCTTTTCTTGGGGTGCACAGAGGTGTTATATTCAGATTAAACCAGTGTCCCCACAGGAACACAAGAAGGCCAAACAGGCCTATAAGGCAGTTGTCAAGGCAACGGCTATGACAGAGTCTGTGATCCCGCCTGCCAAGACCCATGCTGACATTAAGTCATTCACAGCTCTAGAATCTCAAGATTTTGTTCACCAATCAAATTGGGCCCACCAACCTGAGGACTAGATGTTTGAGTCAGGTTCATCCATGCAATTTTACAGCTCACCAATTGTAACCACCTCTCTCAAACCAACCTCCCTCAAATTGTTGTCAACCTCTGATGTTGCACTGCAGGAGTACCCCAATTTGAAAAGTTGGCCAAAGTTAAAACCTAAATTTAATAAACATTCCAAAGTGATGGAACCACTTAAGGACATCTACTCGGTGTCACAAGGCACACATGCTGCCACCAAGGAGCGTGATGAAGAAGCTGCTCTAGAAGGGCAATTCGGCCCTTTCCATTGCACCTAAGGTGCGATGGGGGTCTCCTTCATAATAGGGACGTTGAACATTGCTGGACTCAAGGCCTCGCCATCCTAGGTTAGAAAACTGAGTTTATAAAAACAATTTATCTGTAGATATCCCAGCAATTCAGGAATCCCACTGCTTACATGGTGGCGAGATCACATGGGCAACAATGTTTTTTCCCTCCCTTTCTTTTTGGTCGCTGCACTGTGGAATACTTATATGAGCAACCCATAGTTTAAAAATTTTATCTAAACATACATATCTCAATAATCATGTGCTTGTCATTTCCTTTTCTGGGACGATTAACTGCATGCTATAGTTAAGGTTTACACCTCAACCTGTGCACGGGCTCACCAAGATTTCCTCTCAGCCATAACTTTCCTTCCGCTTTCACCTGATCCCTTTTGTGATGGGCGACTTGAACTGCTGGGCCAAGCTGGCCACCAACCGCTGGCCTTCAACGCCTACCCCCCCTGAAGGGGCACATCAAACTCCATGTCCTGAAAGCTACCTTGGGGATTTTTAATACCTTCCTCAAGCATGCGCCGTTGCTGCCCAACATGTCCCATCCCCATGTGCACAACGGTCAGCTGAGGTCTATGTCCCACATTGGCTTCATTCTTTCCTGTTGAACTGTTGCCCTTAGACCATGCATTTTACAATGACGAATATAGATTTTTCCAACCACTGGATGGTGCTGGATTTTTGGGTTGGAAGAAGGCTCACTGGTGCTTATTTACCTCTAATCCAACAATATATTTGAAGTGATTTTTCTCACCACTTATATGAAGTAATAAAAATAAATAAATACTGAAAAGGTTTAGATTTATAGATTTTTTATTTTGGCGCCTCATGGGGGTAAAAAAGAGAATCTTCTTAATAAATTGATAATAGTATTTAAAACGTTGAGGCTTAACGTTTGAATAGCTTGGGGAATTCCAAATTATGAAATATGTGATTTTATCCCATTGAAGCTCAGAAAACTTGCTTTACTTTGGCTGAACAATGGATGGGGAATTATGTTTGGCTAAGATGTACCCATGGGGTATAAAATTTGATAAATTTTAGTTAATCCCCATTTGATAAAACTATTTCACCTTGGGGACTCCCACCACTCCTATAAAAGGGGGTGTCCCTGCGTAGGTGCTTGAATGGACCTGGATATGGCTGGGGACACCATTTAATGGATGCCTCATGGTCTGCTTTGTGGTTGGAATAATCTGACTGTTGATTATTTGGGTAGTTGCCCATAAAATATTCAAAATTGTGTTAACTCTATATGCAGAGTTCCACCAAGAATTAGCCAGAGTCTTTTGGCTGATAAAACCGTTATTAGTATTTAAATTGATCACATATTTATTGAGGACTTGGAAATGTCTAAAAATTCACCTTTTTGGCTGGTTTTTAACAAAATCTTTATTATTAATCCTGGGAGGCAAATGTCTGAAAGATGGTGTCAGTATCCTTGTAATTTTTCAAGAATGGTGGCACAGGCGCCAATATGGTGTAACTTCGTCTGACCAAAATAATGTCTCATGTGTTTTCAGCCTGGGTGGACACCAAAACTTTTGCACCAGAGTTTTCTGCTCTGTTATGTGCAGATCCACTTTCAACCTGGTCAGCCTTTAAAGCAAACACCATCCTTCAGGCATGCCACATCTCATTGTAAAACTCTCAGGCATCCTTGGCAGTCATTAAGCACACGCTAGTGGAAGTGGACCACCTGGAGTCTAATGTCCCAGCTGCAGGGTACAGCCTTGCTTGAGGTCATAAGTGGGCAGAAGTGTCTGCTCATCTCAACACGCTGGTAAGACAAATCAAACATTGTGTTTGTGTTCAGTAGAGAGGAAAAAATCTAACTGTGGGAAAAACGTTCTCAGTCTACTTTTTCCACAAATTCTTCACCCCACGTCAGAGCTTACCACACAAACAGGTGAGGCAGAAAGACAAATCCGTCGCAAACACTCCAGCTGAGGTGGAAGTCAAAGTTTGGAACTTTTACTCCAAGTTGTATAAGTCCAAAACAGTCAAACCTGCCACAATTGATGGGGTTTTTTGATGGCACATATATCTGCACCATTTACCGCTACACAGAGTTAATGAACTAAGTAACTTGTGTTAAACTCTGGTCTGCCATTTTCAGTGCACTGAACAGGAAGTGCTTAGGTCCAGATGGGATTATTTATGAGTTCTACAAAAGTATATCAATTATTTCTCCTCACTAATGCT